>JALLOT010004249.1:0-22336 GCA_036939595.1 Thalassiosira livingstoniorum | reverse complement strand
TAAGTGCGATAAAACTTGGAACCTCCATCTTTTGATTGTCTCATGTGCTCTTTATTTCTAACTTCAAAATTGCGCTCCTTTTTTCCATCTACTGATCCACTTTGCCGAAACTGTGCTTTCTCTGTGTCGTAATACAGGTAAGCTCCTTGTAGATATTGATTATTTGATTGCAAAGCCTTCCCATAGTGTCCAACACTTGGGGGTCTCAAAAGACTCGCTCCATACTTGGCACACTCAATATTCTTCGTGATGTGCCCGCACAATCCAACAATTGCACAAAGGGGATGGATGTTGTCCTCAAATCCTCTCATTGCCCAATGATTTTGGAGGTAAGCCTTTCCTCGTAGACGAGTAAGCTTGTAGTCCTGGAACCTAACATGAATCTTTTTTTCCAAGATACCAATCTGATTCTCTAGCTCCAAAGAACAACTGTCTTTGACGATGCTTCCACGAAGACAATTCTTTACTTCTTGGATTCTGTTGTCGTTGTTAAGAAATGGCTGGGCTCGTATTTGTTCCGTGACATTTGCTGCAATCAACACTTCTGATGGGGCAGAGCTACTTGGCGTGTCGTCGTTATCATCTTTGGAGATCACTTCGTCGTTCCGTTCTACATCAATCTTCAACGGTAAATCCACAACAGAATACAGCTGAACTGCCCAAAGTAAGTATGTGTCCTCTTGTTTTGTCAATGTTGCATTGGCATTATTCTTGATTTTCTCTAGTGCTGCCAAAAGATCCTTCAGATTACCTACATTTGATGGCAATTTGTGGCTACCTTTTGATGTGAGTTTGCGTACTATTACAAAGGGTTTGATGAATCGTCTGTTTTCTGCAAGGAATTTCATGTCTGGGCTAGATAAAGCAATGGTTTCTCTGCTGCTGTCTTCAGGTCTTTTTGAATGACGACATCCTCTGCATCTACAACAGATGGGAAAGGAAGTAAGGAAGAACCATCAGCACCATCCGCTTCCTCTGCAGCCTTTTTGTTTGGAACCGATTCCAAACCTGCTGCAGCTGCACCATCAGCATCAAAGGCAGCGGATCCCCTAGTGGCTGCTTCACTTTCGGAACTCAAAATTCCGCACCAGGGAATATTTTTGGATGGGTATCAAAGTCAGAGATATATTTAACCTCTGATTTCAATGGCTGGCTTCTTCCACCATTCCGTTGCTGAGTTTAGGGTCCTCAATTTAGTCAAGCTCGAATCATCCCATCCAAGCTCCCTCATGTGAACCAAGCTCTGACCTTCGTCTGAGCTGAGTTTGGGACTGCTCGTCCAAGCCAAGCTTAGAGCCTTCAGCTCATCCCAACATCCCAATGATAATATAACAATCATCCACTTCATCCCTTTTGTCATCTGAGCCCGTGCCAGTCTCTTTCATCCCTGCATTGCACATGAGGGATCCAACGAATGGCACGGGAGTTCGGGGGGATGCTTGTTGGGGAGGAAATATGGACACAGATATTACAACAAAGGACTAATGATGGAATCACTCAATAGAGGGCTCGTGTCTTTTGTGGTCTGTTGCATATTATACCTTCACGCACATCAAACAATCAAAGTAGGAGCTTGGCACTGGGGTAGGGGAAAAACAAAAGTACAAACAATATCTATGCAGCATGAACTCAACAATCAAATGAGCTATGAGATGAATTTGATTTTGTTCTTATTCTACACTATATTTCGAGGAATTCTGAAAAGAAATGACGATGCAACCAATGCAGGTGTTTTCTACATGGCCTTCGACCCCCTACCCAAGAAAATCAAAGTCAATTCATTGTTCCTGTGTCACCCTCATTCCATGGGCTCGTCTGTGGGTTCGTCTTCCATTGGCTCGTCTTCATTTGGATTGTCTTTCATAGGCTTGTCATCAATTGGCTTGTCTTCCATGGGTTCTTCTTCCATTGACTCTTCTTCTAAAGCAACTCCCTCATCGTTTTGCCCTTCCTCAGCTTTTGCTTCATTGACACCATTGTCTTTGTCTTTCTCATGCTGCTCTTGATCCCATGAGTCGGCGTTGCTTTGGTCTTTTTTCTTCTTCAACATGTGAAAGTGAGCTTTGATTTGTTCTTCCTCCAAAAGACGTCCATAAGGAGACCTGTGTCCGTATTTTGGGAGTCCATTCTCTCGAGTCTTGTTGCGCAAGATGTCGTAGGCTTGTGCGGCAGTGTACTTTTGCTTTCCCTTCAGTTTTCCATCACTCTTCTCTCCTGCCATGAAAAGATCTTCAAGATCTTTCAACATCTCTTTTGACTTTTTGTTAGGGTCAGCCCTCTCCCCTTTACGATAGCATCCACATTGGAACCATCGATTCTTCATAGTTTCTGCTTTTCCCGACCCGTCCACCACTGTTTGTGAATTATAACATTCCATTCTATTGCCGCGAGTCCCAGCTGCAAGTATCCCTCCAGGGGCAGCAGCCATCACAGCTGCAGTGTCCATCATGTTTTGGCTTTTATATGTGTGGTTTCCTTTTTGAGTGTGATTATCCAATGCACGCTTTGAGGCAAAGGAGCGAAGGCATCTCCCTTTCATGTCATCGATGTGGGTGCACACCCAAAGTCCGTTCTTCATTTTTTTATCATACTCCTTCTTCCAGGCATCGTCTCTTTTCTTCTTTTTGGCTTCAATTCTAGAAACTCTTGCCTTATTTGCTCGTTCATAGCTTGACTCGAGACTGTGGATGCAATTCTTCTGGCTCTTGTTAGTTGCTTGCTGACTGGTTGCAGTGTAAGCTGGAGCTGGCGGCAGCTCTCCATCATCTGTCACCCAATTGTCATGGATGCTCTTGACTGGAATCACTGCACCGCTTCCGTAGCCACTCATATGAAAACCTAAGAGGTTGTCTCCTTGGTTTTCTAGCATGTAATATTGTTTGAGTCGTTTGTCCTTTGTCTTTATCTCCACCTCGCGGATGGGTGTGAAAACTGCAGTGGTCGTCCCATTGATTCCAGACCCTGACTCATAAGCTTTTAGGCATGACTCTGCATCATTTATGTCCCCGGCACCGTTCCGTACACCGGCATCCAAAATTGAGTTCAAGACTCCAAACTTTGAATCTAAGTTCGTCTTTCCATCTCCATTCACAGATATCCTAAATGTCTTTTCATTCACCAGCCCGTTTGTCCAAATTGACCACATGGGAATGGCAGCCTTCAAAGTGTTCGAATTGAAACTCCCTGCCCCGTCTGCTTTGAAATGGAAATCAATTTTAGTTCCTGGAGGGAACTGAGTTGGCAGAAACTCAGCAACAATGTAGTGCTTTGCTGCTAAGACAAAGTTAGTGTCTTGAGTGGTATCATCACTGAAAAGTAAGTGAAAGTGCACATTTACATGTTCGAAGTCTTTGGGTTTTGTCATGGTCATGAAACCAATACATGTAGTTCCCCTCTTCCCATACCATTGTCTCTGATGTTCGCGGAAAAACATGCTCAATATCTTCATTTTGAAGTCACATGTGACAATAGCTTCGTTTGGCTTCAGGTTCTGCAGCTGCTGACGATCAAAATCTGTTTCAGTTTTTTTGCGCACAATGTGAGATCTCCAATCAATGTGATATTGAAGCATTTTTTTCAACTCTTGCTCAGTTTCAAAGAATCTTTCTTCCTGGGCTTTTGAAATATATTTCAACTTTTGAGCTTTTTGTGCCATTGAAATCAGAGTTTCAAAGTTTTCGAATGATTGTTCGCAGTCTTTGCACGGTGGTTCATGGGAGCCATTCTCTCTCAAGTCACATGGGACATGATCAATATATTGTTTCTTCTTTTTCTTGTTTTTGGTGCTCTTTTCTTCGACACTTTTTTTCCCCCCCTTTCTCTTTTTGCTGCCTTTTTTGCCATTCTTTGCACTGTTGTTGTTGTTATCCATGTCCTCCTCCTCCTCATCATCATCACTATCGTAGCCATGACCTAACAACCGCTGTACTAACAATTCTTTGGATCCAGTGACGTGCAACCCCTTGCTTCTGCATAACTGCTTCAACTGTGGTTGCCTCAACTTCATCAGTGCCTCTTTTGCTACTTCGTACTTTAAGATTAGTGCCGGTGGGAGGTCACTTGTGCCAACAACATCATCGGATTCTTTTATGGAGTCGAGCATTTGCAGATATTTAACAACTGCACTATTTGACGTATGCTTCTGCAACAGTGAGTATATTTCGGGATCATATGTTGGTTTGTAACTGTGTGTTTCGGACTCGTGGTTTGGGGCAGACTCTTCAGCTTCTTGGGGCGTCTCTGGTTGATTTGATCCAGTTTGATGTTGATCACTCTCCTCCATTTGTTCTGCTGTCGCCTGCTCTGTAGATGCTTGTTGCGCTCTTGGTAGAGCTGATGTTGTTTGCTCTACTTCATTTTGCTTGCCCTCTTTCACTTCGGCTTCCTTTTGCTCTGCATTTTCAATCTCTGCTTCCAGTTTCTCTTGCTCCTTTATCATCTCTGACTCATCATAACCACATTTTATGCACTGACATATCTTCTTTCCAGAGTCGCTCACATGGTTCTTGAATGTAGTCTTATGAAAATCGTAAGACTCCTGGATGCTTTTTAAGAGTTCTTGCTTGTCTATTTCCAAAAAGTCACAAAGCTCATTTGCATACAGCACCATTCGCTTGAAATTCTTGATTCCTTTGATAGTGTCTTCATCGTCTAAACCAGCCAAACATTTCAGGGCCCCGCTTGTCAATGCTTTCATTATGTGCTGAAGAGAAGAAGCACACAAAGCCGAAGGAGGGGTGAAGAAACACCTAATGAGTGCGCTGTTCTTCTTGTGATCTTTGTGAAGGAGGCACCTTCTTTTTGATTTCAAGCATATTTCCGTGCAGCGTTCGCTGTCCTCGGGAATTTCTATTCCATCCATTTCCAAAGCAATCTTGTCGTTCATCATTGCATAATCTGCGATCATCTTATTTGTTGTTTGCAATGTTGAAACTTTGTCAAGTGTAACTATTTGGCCATTTTCCAATTGAAAGTCAAGCAAACCGTATGCATGGCTTTGAGTGAAATCTTGGAGGAAATTGAAAAGCTGCTCTAGCACTTCTTGTTTGATGCGGACTCTGTTATGCTTGACCCTTTCTACAGGTTGATAGGGTCCAGGATAAAGTGCATGTCTTCTTGTGTTAGTGAACTCACGCTTATTCAACTCAAAACCAACTGCTTTCTCTATTTCAAGCCTTGTCATATGTTCACAAAGTGCTGCTAGATACGGGCGCCGCTCAATTGGTTTCATTGACTTCAAGTGAGTCACCTGAATTTCAAATGCACGTGCTTTTAGCTGTCTGGATACCAATTTTTCAGAATCTTGCTTTATTTTTGCTGTTCTTGCTTGGAGTTTCTCATTGCTCTCCTCTGGTCCATACTGTGGCTTTTTTGCCCGTTTCTCTTTGGCAGATACACGATCCCTAGCATTGGCACACACAATCTCATCTACTTGATGCTGGGACAAATTTGGAGCTATTGTCTGTGCTACTAGAATGGTGCCCAAGTCGATTGTAGCTTTGAGTTCCCGAGCGCGCTTTTTGCAAAGGTCTGATGGTGTAAATGCATTGAATTGACCAGCCCTCTTTTTTTGGATCTGCTTTAGTTGTGGAGTAGTTGCGTTAAGCCCTTTTAGCACGTTGGAAACTTTCTTTTTTGCTTTTCCTATTACCTTCTTTGACAGTGCAACACCCTTTGCTCTTACTTGGGCAGGACTGTAAGTGAATTTTGCATTTGGCTTTCTCGGGCGCAAATTCGATGGTGTGGATACTCTTCGCCGGGTTCGACGAGATGGCTGGGTTTGCTCATTTACTTGCGAGATCTGTGGTGGCTGAGTCGGATCAGACCGAACATTGTTAGGGCCTTGTGATTGATGTGATGGCTCGAATCCCAGGGTTTGTTGTACTTGTTGATGCGTTTCTTGCTCCCTTGGTTGCCCAGATGCCTGCTCTGGTGCCTGCTCCAGTGCCTGTTCCGGTGCACGTTCCTGTGCATCCTCCGGCATTTTCTGTGGTGCCAGTGTTGGGTGGTTAGATTTCAATGCAGCTTTTTCATTCTTTTTAGTTGCAGCAATAAGCTTTGATGCCTCACTAATCCTGATGCAATTTTCGTCGTCCCCATATCTGCAAGAAGAACATGCAGCGAATGCAAAGTTGATATCGGGCCATTGTGGATCACTCAAGTTGTTATCTTTCAAAAAATTACAACTTTGGAGCTTATTCTTTAGCAGTCGATTGTTTACAGGATTGTCAATCGAATCATCTTCTTGAAATGCTGGTGTTTGAGCTGGATGCAGCACAGCGTTTAGGGCAATGTTTGTTTCTATAGGTGGTGTGAAGATTGTCGAATGGGAAAATGTTCTTTCAGATGGGATGGTGAGGGCATTCGTTGGTTGGGTCGGGGTTATTGTATCCTCCATGAAATGGTGCAACGTCTGTGAGCTTGCACTGGCATGCTGCTTTTCATGTGCTCTCTGAGCAGGCATTGATGGAACGGTCTGAAGTTTGTCTGTAGTTTGGGTTCGCACATTTTGTTTTGCTCCCTCTGATACTAGTTGATTTGGCTGCAGTGTAACATTTTTTTCTGCTGTCGGCTCGTTTCTATGCAGTGCTTGGAGTCGATTTGTCTCTGCTTGAAGAACATTGGCCTCACTCAAGCGCACACAGTTTTCACAAATTCCACTTTTGCAGCCAGAGCAACAAACCAGATCAAAGTCTATTCCCATCCCTTCAGGATCCGTTTGCTTCTTGTCTCTCAAGTAGAGGCAGGTGAGAATCTTTTGTACCATATTTTTCAGTTTTCAATTTTCAATATTCAGTTGTATTATGTGCCCTTTGGGCAGCGTTGGCCCGATATTTGCCAATGAGGGCGAGTGATAATTTACGGGGAAGACGTCGCCACAGAATTAGATCGAAGTGCTGAATTGGTGTTGATATCTCTATTTTTTGTCTTTCGATGATTAGTTGTGCTCTCTAGAAACAAATGAGTGTCGAAAAAAAGAGAAGCGAGCTAGTGGCTGTGTGTGCAAATTGTGGGGTTGTTGAGACAGTTGTTTTACTCAGCTCTCTCACTAGTTTCGAGTCGCGACCGAAAGAATTAGTCCCGTCAAAATGAAACCACCCTGAAAACCATTGCGTTACTTTTTGACGGGACTTAGTTTCATTTCATCGGAATGAGATTTGAAGGGGGTTTAGTAGCAGTGCTCGAATGATTGTGGAATGATTGCATGTTCTTTTTCTCTAGTTAGGAGTGCTCGCTTGCTCGCGATTTGTTAGCCGTGACCAAACAAATCAATCAAGTTGGACTAAAAACCCATGTATGGAAAACCTTTCGGTTACTTTTCATTCGGCCAATTCGACCAAGAATCCATTCGTTGAAAACCTTTCGTTTTTTTTTGTCACGACTCAAACTCCTCCATACTTTTTTTGCGTTCAGATCCAACGAACTAGATTGGTTCTGCTGTGGTGTTGATCTGTGTTGGATTCAGTAAGTTTTCGCCGTGTTTCGCCAATGATTTTTGGCATTCGACCCACCAGCAGCTTGCCCACCAACTTCACAAAACGAAATAATCTTAGCCTCAAACACCGAATCGAAGCGTTGGTGGCAGGTGAGCAGACCCGACATCAACTTATGAAGTTTCTTTTATGTTGCCTTTTCTCTAACATTTGTTTCTATCCTCTTCACTGAAGTATGAGAGTAACAAAGGATTGTGAACATTGCAAGAAGCCAGGCTGTGATGGCAATGGGTCGTTTTTGGTGCCCCTCCTCCGTGACGGAATCCGTTCGGGCGTTGTTGAGAACGTTTTCGGCGACTACTACAGCGATGGGCACAAACGCTATTTAATCTACAGTTGGTATGCTCGCGAATTTCATGGCTGGCATTCCCGTGGTCCAGTGCCCAACAATTTGGTCCCGGAATGCGTTCGCAACTTTGCACGTGATATCTTCCCCAAATGGAAATAGAGCAAATGGTATGGCTGCCACTTTGGTAGTTGTATAATGCTCCAGGCCCGTTATTGGTAATGTTATCAAAATCGAGATAAGCACTAATATTTCGTGTTTTGCCACATGACTTGAAGGTTTGTGTGTCGTATTTGTCAGCACTTGTAGTAGAGTTTCCAAAATAATAATTGGTAACTGCTCATGCCCTGGCCTTACATAGATTCGAACGAGATAATCAATGCACATGACCATGCCTATCGCGTTGCAATATCACGTCCGAGCTGATAAATGCGCACGGCCGTGGCTAATGCACTGTAATATAGCTCATCCAAGCAATTATTTGCACACACCGTGGCTCTTCCTTTGCAATAAGTAGCTCGGACAAGATAAAAAGTCGGCCACAGCCATTGCATATGATAGCACTCTTCAGAGCTAATCAATGCACTTGGCCATGGTGTTCGGGGTCATTGCTACTTTATTGTAGTAGCCCAGAAGAGATAATTGATGCAAGCGACCATGGCACCCAAAAAAATCACATTTCAGTATTTTCACATCAGGCTGTAATGCTGTCATCATAATGCAATGAATGAGACACCATCTTACAAAAATTTGCTGTCAATGTAAAAAATTACGTCTTGCCAGAATCAATTCCTGTAGAAAGCAATTATGTATTACTGATCACTCAGGTATTTCTGTCTGTTTGCATGGAACAAAGACATTGACTTGATTGGAAGAGTTCCCAGTGTTTTCCCCAGAGCTTCACTGTTTGTTTTTTTCAATCCCAAACTAACAGACAACATTCTGTGGCTAAAACATGAATGAAAAAAAGTGTTTTTCCTAAAATTTACAGCATTGTTCTGATTTACATGTTGTGTTACTTCTTTCTTGAAAGATTCAATTTTCATTAACCTCTTCCATGTGATTTAATCAAGGTATTATGAATGTCAATAGTTGAATCAAATAGGATTCACATGAACTGTATTCTAATTCATCATTGTACATATCAAAACATCCATCATGAAATGAAAGGATGGAATCAGATGACAAAGTATTCACAAAATTTAAATTCATGAGTATTTCTATATTCATTAGCTCAAGAAAGCCACACTGCTAACAATCCTCTGTAATGGGAAACAATGGTGTGCTATTGAGCATATTTGATAAAATGAGATATTAGGTGTAGTTTATTGATTAAATTTCCATTCACTTTTTGCAGATATGTGGCTCAGAATTCTTTAGTTTTTTTCTTTGATCTCTTTTGCTTTGTGTATTATTTGTTGAAGATCATTTTTAGTAATAAAGTGGAGTCCATAAATATCAATGCACTGTGATGTTTATCACTGCCATCAGTCTATGTTTCTATTGATATGTTTCTTTTTGACTCTTGGATGAGTTCCAAACACAGTATATGTCATACAGCATCATTCCTGCAATTGTTTTATGATGCTACTGATGTATCAACAAACACTCTGAATTTAGGATATTGTACTATCTGCAGTAACTTCAGCCCTTACTAATCATGTGATATACTCCCAAAAAATCCTCAATTGATAGTACTTCTGCTTGTTCCTCTTCTTGATTCTCTCTGGACATGTTAACTACTCAAATGATTTGCACCCATTAATCCCAACCTTGTGTTCCCTTTAGAGATTGGTAAGTTCTCTTGTACTTGACATAAGCTATGATTGGTTATTGACCACTTTCTCAAAATCCCCTGCTTCCTCATTTATTCTATGCAAAACTACTCCATTAACTGCTGCTTGTGATACTTCGCCTGTCAAGGAACCTTGAATAGTCCCTCTAAAACTTAGGATGTTGTTATTGAGAATTCCAAAGTGACAAATCCCTTTAATTGGTGAACTCATTGACATTTGACTCTGCATCAGAGCTTTATCTTCTTGGTAAAGACAAACAGCAGTAGTTTACTAAATTTCATTTCTTACCACTGGCTCAAGATTCGTAGGTGCAACTGAAGCCTCTCTTCCACCCAGTAATTTTTTTAACCATAACATTATCATTGGATTTGGAAACATGAATTGACACCCTCATCACTGGTTGCTACTTATGAGCCCAAGTAAGCAATAAGCATAAACAACATGCACACAGATTTACTCAGATATTACAAGGCCTGTGTCTCTTGGAGAACAACACACATGGAAAAGGGCAGGAGCAATAGCAGCTCACAAATAGGTGTAAGTTCAAAAATGTCAACCAAATATGGGATCACATTTGTGAATATCCATTCCTGCAACAAACTTGTCATTCTATTCTTCAGTTTGTATTTCCCTGCCCTCCCCTTCACACACAGAAAAAAATGCAGATGTTAGATACTCAAATTTATGATTCTTTTTGTCAATGTAACAAAACACCATTGTTGTGTTTACATTGCCCACAAATCTTGACCTTGTCAACTGTATCCCCAATGTTCACTGTGTTGTCAACAGGCAGTTCCCTGTTGCTGTGCTTCCCTATCCCAAGTCCCTCAGCTTTGTACCCTTAATCTTCCATTGCCTTGAACTCTTGATTCATCTATGTCAACTTCTTTAAACAAAAATAAAGTAATCCCTGAGATTACTTACTGCAGTCTTGTTGCTTGTTGGTGTTCTCCGTGAAAAGATATTTTGATTTTGGGTATTTTTTAATGAATGTTTTGAGATGGATGGCAAAGGAAAAAAAATACAAAATAAAGGGGTCTCGATAAAGCAAATGCTATGTTTGTCCTTTATCATGAGGCTGTGTGATGATCACTTTGGAATTCGACACTTACGATGTTCGTGTCAATGGTAAGATTTTAACCATAGACATAAGCACTAATTTACGTTTTACCACACAACTTATTATATTATGTTACATAGTGTCTTTTCTATTTATCTCAACCATATGATACTGTCTCCTTCTTTTCATGGTATTGTAGTGTAGGATATCATTGATCATCATCTGTGATAAACCCATCTTGATAGTTTTTTGAAGTTGTGCAGTTTGACTTTGTATTCATAATTACAAATAACTCAAGCCACTATCACTTCCAAAGTACATTTTATCTCTCTTCAGAATTGGTTACTGTGATCCAGATTGCCAGGAAATTAGACAAAAGTCATTTGGTAACCATGTAGGACTTTTCCTCCCACTCAGTTTCTTATTCATGAGGAGCAAAGAAAATAAATGACAAAACCAGAACAAAAATAAGTGAAAAGAAAGTAATGCATTCCAAATTACAAAAATGTACTAAATTTTAAAAATATGCAGTACATGCTTTCCCTCCAAACTTCCTACTCATTTGTCTTCATGTTGCATTCTCACCAATGATCAGACTTGTCAGGGTGCAAAAGAATAGTGTTGACACTAATCACATTTTGAATATGAAGAGGGTCATTATAAAACAAAAAATTCAATCAATTTCAATTGCATCATTTGATCTTTTTTACCATCTAATTTCCAGGGCATTTTCTATACATGAGTAAATAATACTGATGAAAAAGGGAATTCAGACTAATAGATCTTGGAACAGAAATATCCTTTTCAAAAAGATTGACATCCTCTTTTCCATATTCATTGATGCAGTATTCATACTTCCATAATCTACAATTACTAATGTCATGACATTAGATGAGTAAGGACTTATATGTTTCAAAACTACATCCTATTATTTCTCAACAATGTTGAGAGAAATGCAGTTTCAATTTGGACCATACTATAGTATATATGGAATTTATTTTTCTTAAAACTTGTTTATAGTGATTGATAATTGTTTCTGTTTGTGTGGTTTCTGCATTGACATTTACTAGAATACCAATTTATTGTTTTTCCCATTCCTGCACTTGAAAATAGTTGATTTTGAGAAAGAAAATGATCAATGTTAATAAAGGACAATTGGCAACTGTATCAATACAATATACCCTAGTACACACAGTGAAAGCACAATAAAAGAAATAACAAGTTTTAGATATAAAATATTTTTTGAGTAAGTAAATAGTTGAACAATACATCAGATTAAACACTTGAAGGTACTCATTTCAATGATCTCTTGGAGCTTTGATCAAAAATAGACTGAGCTCAACTTAAATTTTTGAGTTTTATCCATTATTTTTTGCATGACAACAAAGTGTGACTAGCCAAAGTTAGAACTAGATAGAAGAAAATTGCAAATATTAACTAGGAAAGTCTAAACAACTTCTTCAATTTTTGATTTGACAGTGGTCTCACACCAGTACAATGTGAAATGGGTTTCAAAAGAATTTTTATAACACTTCTAGAAGTCAAGATGTAACATGCTGACTAGGACAACCAAGTAGTTAGCCATGTAACTAGCAGTTGGTCCTGCTTTTAGGTAACACTTTTTGTTCCATTTCTTTGGACCAAAGTTTAAGCACTGAGCAGAAGGAGATGCAGGACCTCAGAAATTATTGCTTTATCTTGAAAGATTGTGCTATTTTATCAAAGACGAAGAAGAATTTTAGCCTTCTCAGAATGTAGTGCATCTTAGTATTTGTTCATTGTGGATTTTCCCTAATCCTTTGACCTAATAAACCCATCGTCAAGTTTGGGCACAGCCAATAATGAGAGTGATGGCTTACTTTTGGGGGATCATGAAAATATGGACATTCAAAGGAGTACCACATATAAAAATGTATTTTGAGGAAAAACAAGTGCACATATTCTTCATGGGAAATACACAATCAAGATTGTCAAGTTTTGAAAACCTTGTCAAAAATATTGGACATTGTCACTTGTTCTACAAGCATCTGTCAGAACTTCCTTTGCAACGTTTACCTGTAAGTGCAAAGGATGCAAAGTGATAACAATTTCATGTGAATAATCCCCTCTTTGTGCCTTGCTTCATGGTGACAATTTGAGTGCACGTGCTGATGATTCTTTGGATGTTCTATGTTTGTCTGGTAATCAGATTATAATGCTAATACCAATGTTAATGCTAATGCTAATGCTAATGCCAAATGCCAATGCCAAATGCCAATGTTAATGCTAACGTTAATGCTAATGTCAAAGTTAATGCTAATGCTAATGCTAATGCTGGAAGACATGTAACAGAAGAGCATCTAGACTGGAACATCATCAAATAATTTGTTGAGATAATTCAGTTAGTAACAAGAGTGGTACCATAGAGCCTACCCATATAAGGGAGGTTGAGTTATACCTAAATATAATATTATCTGCAGATTTTATTCCAGCACTTACTTTGCAACTGAAGAAGATGTAAATGTTAGAAGAGGGATTCTACCATTATGTAGCTAATGTCTTAGTGATAAAGTGCCTCTTTCACCAACATGGAAAATAATGAGAAAGAAGAATGAATCAAAAATATAAAGATACAAGGCAACAACTTTCAAAAAGGCACACAAAAATGGAGATGATTGTCCAAGTTTATAACCACATGTTGTAAGCCATTCAGAGAAACTATTACTGTGTAGTTAAATTTTAGGGAAGTTCTATATAAAATTTAATGGCTAGGATGAAGTAGTGGTCTAGCACATAATATTTTCAATGATAGTTGTTACAATTTGAGTTTGTTCCAGTGACAAAAGTATTCCAATTGAGTTCAACTCTGAGATAATGAAGAAGAACACACACAATTTACTTGAAGCTCAAAAGCTAGCTTTTTGAAAACATAATAACAAATCTTAACATGTTGTTGCAATCAATTTTTCAAAACTTCAATGTTGTTAGAGTGAATTCTCATTTGATGATCCATGCCTTTTTTGGTCGATGCAAATTCAGTCTCAGCACAAAGATCTGAACACACTTATTCTTTCGCTTTATTTGCTAATATTAGGTGCAGAGGTTATTTTCTCAAAGGTAACAGAGAAAACCATAGCACATGTATCTGGATGTGCCCTCTGGGTTTACACAAGTAATACTGTGAAAACAGAACCAATTAGGTTTTTTTGCACTGCAGAAAATGCCCCTTCCAGTCTGCCAACATGTAATTCAATAGAAAGAAACATATCCTGTCATAGCTCCAGCCACTGAATCGTATAAATTAGGCCTGTGAGGAACGAAAGCACTGTTTTTGTTCAAGAAACGGATCCGATGTTTATGCATTATTTTGTTTTGTCTGGTTGTACGGTTGCAATTCTATCTGATTGTCATTGTATGCCATAGTTATTTTATCTTTACTGCTAGCATGGCAGCTAATTTGTTGCACATTTGACAAAAATGTTATAGTTTGACCCTCGACCGTTCAGAAATCAGTCTAGCTGAACCTATTATTCAACCCAGTCATCTGTTTAGTTTTTGCCCAGCATATATCTACAGAAAAATCAACAAAAAAGACGTAATCAAGCTGCACGTCCAGCCACCACCAGGTCCATCAATGCCATAAGGTTCTTTCAGCTCTCATTATCCAAGTTGGTGAACACCTTGCCAATCAACGGGTAGAAATGTTTTCAAAAACGTTTGTCGTGTGAATCATTGAGTTCATGCTGATTATTTGTGCGGAGCATCAACATGTTTCACCATAGTAATCCGAATTGATATTCTTCGTCCCAGCAGTTCACCTGACAAGCCGAAACGAACGGAGCTAAATTTGTTAATTGTAGACCCCTGTAAAAATGAAGCCAACATCCCACAGAGACCAAGTGAACAATGGACTGCTCGCAAGATAATGATTTCTTTCCAACGTAATAGTCCATCTTCCTCGCCCCTCTTTTGCGCAATGCATGTGCAAAGCAGCGTTGAAATTATGCGATTACTTCTTTCCCATTCGTGCAGGTGTTCGCCAATTATTTTCATGCCAATCAAGAGCTTGGAGCTATGGCGGTCCACCGTCAAGGGGCACGAAGACGCGATGGAGACGAAGAGCGAGAACGAGGGAGACAACAAGTGAGGTGACGAGGGAGCTAATACAAAACGCCTAACTCTTCCGTCTGGTGGATGGTCGCAGTGTATGGGAAGCTATGTGGGGCGATGGTAGTGGGCCTGCGATGTTGGTAGTATGAGTTAGCAGATGTTGGGATGTGCAATACCTATGGTCCATAAGAGTTAGCTGTTCGGGGGATGTTGGTTGGTGGATGGCATTGTTTGCTGCTTGCTTGGCTGTTGGCTGCTTGCTGCATTCGTTGGTGTTGCGTTGGGTGTTGGGTGTTGGGTGTTGGTTGGGTGTTGGCTGTTGGCTGTTGGCATGCGCCACGCACTTCAACTCCTGCGCGACTCACGCAGGAGGTGATGAAAGGGTTGCAAGGGAAATAAAAAAATGCTGTTCGTTGCCTCTCGCCCCAACGGCGTAGACAATGGCAGTCACGCATATCACCTAGCTGCGCCTACCACCATGGTGGCACTTAGGCCAATTTTGGTTCATGACGGAAAACGGAAAGTAACACATATAGTAAAAAGGAGTGCAGCACTCTATTATGGTACTGCTGTCCGATTTCGATTTGGTCCTCTCTACGCCATGGTGTGAATTTTCGAAATCCGCCACGATGTCCCATTTTTGCACCATTTTTACACGACTGAGATCTTAAGATTTGCATTGTGGGTTGTGGTTGTGGGTTGTGGTTGTGGGCGGGCGGGGTTGTTGTGTGGCCCTGGGCGCTCACTGACTGGGTCTGTCTCTGTCTGTCTGTCTCCTTGATGACAAAGTCCCACGCATTCATCATTCAGCCAGATTCAGCCTTCATTCTGCTTCATTCATTCATCGTCGCGTCCTGCCTTCATCTCTTTGTGATGATCATCAAAAACGCAAAACGCAACATCAACCAACAACCGACCCTGCATCCTGACCAACCTCCACTTCTAGAAACATGGCGCCTTCCCAACGAAAGAACTCGCCTGCTTCGCCGTATTCTCTACTTCTCTTCATAGTTTTGACTGGGTTTCGATGGTCACATTCGCAAAAATATATCGCCCATGCACTTTCCACGCCATCAGCATCAGGAGACATCAAAATTGTAGGGTTGCCAGGTGGACAAGTTCAATCATTACCAGGAATGTATGTTCAAACCTTTCGACGCTGGGTTGTTGAGGAAAATGATGAAAATGCATGCCCTGACTCAACACCTGGCGCTGGCACTGAGAGCTCCGAAACATTCACAAAATCCCAAACAATTGAGCCAATACAAGGAGCAGGTCTTTCTGACCTTCCTTCTATCTACAGTGAAGGCTGGGTGAATCCGACTTCTACCTCAGAATTATGGTGGCCTGGAGACTTGTCAACTTTGCAAACTCGCCCCATGCTGAACGTATTAATCAAGAATACAGTGTTGTCATATGTTTCAATTGGGTTGGATGTAAGAGTGCCGCAGAAAGATGAGGATGACAACATTGTGTCTTGGAGGAATTACGGGCTAAATAGCCAACCATTAGCACGGCAGTGGACTACTTTGGATATTGCAATGGAAAAATTATTTCATGTAGAGGGATTTTTAGTTCGACAGAGCTCTGCAAACCAAAATGAACAGGGCAGTGAAGGAAAAGAATTAAAATTCGAATCTTTGTTTCCGAGCATGAATGCACAACTTGTTATGCAGAGGGTGGCTAATTTCATTGGTGAAATGGACACTCTGTCGCCTTTGGCAGAAGGTTTCCATATTGTTTCTTTTCCGATGATAGATTCGTGGACTGATTTGCCACTGCCTGAAATATACAACAACAATGAGGCGAAAGATGTCGGCAATGACCCTGTTGGTGGGAATGAGCAAAATATGGAAGAAGGTGCAACTTATAAAATAGTTTGTCTTGCCACCTCGGAACCGTTTGCCGAAAAATTGTTGAACTTGGATGAGGATATTTTGACCATGTCATCAACGTCAGTGCTGGAAGTAGATGTGTCCAGAACAGCAAGAGGAGGAGATTCACCGTATTTGACTGAGCCATATAAGAAACTATATTTAAAGTGACAACGATTTCCTGTTTGTAATCAGTAGAAAATGATAGCTTACATATTAATAAAATGAGATTTAATTAACCATTTTATGAGCTCTCTGGTGTTGGTCTGAAAACCGGAAAGATACCAAGTACGTCGCAATTTTCGAAGAGTGCAAATAATCAAACAAGCATTCTGGAAGATTCTGAAGCTCATCTTGAAGTTAAGCAGCATCAAAAGATTGGTGTTGGTTGTGATTTTTTTATTAGAATCTTGACTGAGAAGTCGATTCCAAAAGTTGAAGCTTTAGAAATATTCAAGCTTACTTTATGTGTTTTTGAAAGTTAGCCATGAATAGTCCCTCATTTGGATGAAAAGTAAGTGCATAAAATCCTTATTGCATGCATCTTGTTTATTTTGTGGCAAAAATATGATCCCTTGGGTAGAGGTGGAATTATGAACTTAAATTTTGTTCATTATTATTTTGAAAACCACATTCAATCTTCTCTGGTTTTGCTGCTCCAGGTATTCTCTGGGCAATCCACTATTCAGTTTATTCTACAGCTGTAGATACTCTGTTGCAACCATGCTGCATACTACTATTTTAGTACAAGTATTTTTTGTACAGTTTTTGCCCATATGAAAATAAGTTTTCATTCCTTATTTTGTCACTATTGTCCATCTTGTCATTTACACTCCAAATTTACATCACCCTGTCATTTTCAATTGAAATGATTTACTGATTGCAAATACATCCTTTGATTTTGATTTGTAATTGTGTTTTTTTGTGAACAATCTCTAGGTTTTTCATTTTTTAAGGTTCTTTTGTAAATTCTCTTGTAGGTTCATCTCCAAGGTCTTTTGTGTATTTTTCTGTGGGCTATTTTTGTTTTTTTAGCATCTTCTATAGGGTGTTTTGTGATTTATAAGTTCTTTTGTAAGTTCTTCTGTAGGTAGTTTTAGAGGTAATTTGGTAGTTTGTGGGTTTTTTTCTTTTTTGAATATGCAGTTGTTTTGCAGATTTTGTTGAGGGTTGAGTGGTCTTATGTTTTTATAGATTTTACTTATGGTTTTTCCTAGTTTTGTTTGAAGGTTTTTGTAAGATCTTTTGCAGGATCTACTGTGTCCACTCTTGCAGATATCCCTTTGGGTTCTGTTTTAGGTCCTATACAGTATATATTATGTTGTGGCCCATTTTGTGGGATATTCTGTAGGGTATTTCACGGGGTATTTTGTAAGTTCTGTTATGTGCTCTTTTGTAGATATTCTTTTGTAAATTCTGCTTTGAATTCATTGTAGGTCTTTTTGTAAGTAATCTTGTAGTATCTTTTGTAAAATCGCCTCATAATTATATGAAGTTTGTGATTATTCTGTAGTTTCTTTTGTTTATTCTTTGCAAACTTTTCTTTCCTAGGTGCTTTAGTAAGTTCTCCCTTAAGATCTATTTCATTTATAGGAAGACTCTTTTGAGATATATTATATAGAAACTTTTTTGCAAATTCTTTTGTAAGATTTCTAGTACCTTCAATTCAAATACAGTAAAACAAATGCAATATTTTGTGAAAAGTTTGAGCAATGAAACATGAATTTTGAAATACTTTGAAATATCTTATAATTAAGTTTCATCAAGAGGTTCATATTTTTTCTGTCTCTGTATGACCTCTCTAAAGTATTGTGCAAAGTTCAATTCTGGATTGGCATAATTTCTGTATATTCACAACTGCCTGCAGGGTCAATCTATCAAAAATCAAAAACTCCCCAAAGTAGAATCAAACCAATACTAGTGGCAAAAGTTAAATAATTATATGCTAAGTGATATTCTGGTGATGCTCAGAAAGGACTTGGAGTGTGGATTATGCTATTTTATAGATGAGAAAAATAATGTTGACAGAATGTGTACAGAATTTGTGTGGTAGGTATCTATCATTTTTTTTACAATTGACAGCACTACTAGGATACATGAGGAGTGTGTAGATTGAAGTTTTCACTAGACAGTATCTAAGTATGAACACTTTTGTCAAGTATATCCCAATCATCAGCTTTATGGTGTGGGCAAGTGCTGCCCATTAGAGCAGGATGTTGGTTCTGATTTTTCATCCAAATTACATGGTGTCTTCCTTTCAATAGTATCATAAAAATACAGAAATGAATATTTTAATGAATGTTGTGACCAGGGATTTTGTTGCAAAACAAGCAAGATCTTTTCTTGGTATTTTCAGTTGTCTAGATACTGTATAGAAAGATTTAAACTATACAGGTGCTTAAGTATACACAAAATATTGGAATTACCTCTATATACCCTGTACCAAAGTATGCTAATTTAATTTATTATTAGACTTAAGTACAAAATATGTAAAAAAAAACATGCATGAAGGTACAAATGACTAATGTATTCCTGTGCTAGTACAAGTACCTGTACATAGTCACTTAATCTAATATCCTATCATGCACACAAACATGAAGTGTGTAGACATACAGAATATATTCAGATAATAGTACAAGTAACCACATCTATTGTAATATTATTTGCAATATAGTGTATGATATTTTTTACTGTATCCTTCACCTTATCTTTGTGAATAACAATGTATGCTACTTAATGCATCAGTAGTAGATATGGGTCTAAAGTGTTGCAGTGCGCAGAACATGTTTTTATGTGTCCTTGTATTACATTTAAAGGTGGTTATTTTTTATCTTTTCTAATTGTCACTTATGACAGACAATATCTTTGTATCCATAGAAGTACAAACATTGTACATGTTGACTATTTTAATTTCTTTTTCAAGTAATGATGATAGTTTGGGATACTTGTACTTTAATGTTATTAGTATATTAGCCCTACATGTGTGTACATTCACTTTACTAATGACAATAAGAACACTGAGTTAAAAGGAATTGATTGATCAAATTGATACAGCTGTATTCTTTTTTACTTTGTTGTTGTGTTCTGTCTCTTTTTCAGAGTACTCTTTCTTATTTTTAAATTTTGCCTTAGTTTTGGGAGTCCATGTATCAAAATCAAAACAAGATACATAGTGGCAAGTATCCCCATTTTTCATGATTTTTTCCTTTTTTGTACAGACAAAATGGTAACCAATTTTAAAATTTTAAACTTTTCTTCTGAAGTGCCCCAAAAAGGATTTGACCATAGACAATGGGTATTGATGTCAGATAATTGACAAAAAAATTCAAACATACTTGTAAAAGTAGGTGTAGGTGCAATTTAGGAGTGTCTTTTCCCACACAGACCCATCCACATGGACCAACTAAATGTACAATAACATTTCTGTTTTATTTAAAAGTAGGTGTAGAGCCTGGCAGGATTCATACATGTATTGAGCAATCCAAAATTGATAAAAGTCAAGATGACAAAAACAAAGATCCTCTAGGGGTTGCACCAAAACAAAAATACAAGGTCCAGTTACATAATGTCAAAACCCCAACTGATCTTGAAAAGTTTACAACACCCTTGCTTGCCATCACTTCAAAAGTAAATTCATTATTTTTGTTTTTCATGTCAACTGTAATCACTAAATTATTTAGGTTGCGTCTTTTCTTTTATTTATCCAATCCAAGTACTCCATGTAATCTACATAGAATCAAGACAATGTTACTTGTGAAGCTTCTGGGTCAGAGGAAGAATCTGGGGAAAATGAAGAAGAAGATAGCCAGGATGGCAATAATGACAACAATTGTGGTGAAAGTGAAAATTCTGATATCACAGCTGGAATTGATGCTGATGAGGGATCTGAGGATGTACAATCATCCAAGGATAGTGATGAAGATGATGATTGTGGAAATGATGATGATGAATATGACAATTATGGTAAAGAAAATGCATCTTACAGTGGAGAATTTGTTGAGTACACAACAATAACAGTGTTGACAATTTCAAGTGCAACAATTTCATGTTAGATGAACTCAATGGAGAAAAGTTGAGTTAGAATCCTCTTGGGAACAATATCTCTGTTTAGCTGGTGTTCCTAATGTTGTTAAATGTACCAGTTCAATTACTCTTGAAGATCCACCTGGGGTGCTACAACAATGATGTTTACCAACACTGTCCTGACCCCTGTTTTGAAAGAAGGCACTGATTAATCTAATTTAACCCAAGGTAGCACAAAGGACTTTGTCTTTGTGGCCACAATAACAGTGGAAACAAGAAACAAGTGTTAATGCTCAAAATTTGGGAAATAACCCATGATTTTTTGTGGTAGAACTCCAAAATACAGAGATCTCACACCAAATCGGCCATGGTGGTGCATTTTCAGGGGGGAACCCCTTCCAAAATAATGATACACTCTCCATGCTAAGTAAAAAAATATCATGGGCATGTATCAATTAGTGTGTCCAAGGTTTCTGTTCAATAATCTGGAGATACAAGGGCAGATGAAAGCCAAAGTCCAATTAGCAGTGCCTCAAACTTGACAAACAACCATCCCCAGACCATGTGACAACTTTGGCTTAAAAATCCTTGATTTCCACATGTTGCAAAAGTCCAAATTGGCAATTTAAGCCCTTCTGCTTTCACCAAAGTACTGTCATCCATGCCTGGGCAGCCAATGGAATGGAAAGGTTCACACAATAATCAAATGGAGTCAGAAATCCAACAGTGGATTGGGGTATGAAAATGATGCTCGTGAAGCATTGTGAAAAATCAAGTTTTCAATTTTCGCATGTACAATGTTGTACAATAATTTGTAATTTCATGTGGATTATGATACAATAATTGTCACCTATCTAGAGTGGATTAGAAGTGTGATGGAGGAGCTAAAAAATATCATAGCATTAAAAATTACAGAGTTTTGCAAAATTATCAAGACAGCAATTTTTAATTTTTTAATCATTTAAAATATAGTGCCCAGTGTGGAGGTAATACAACAATCTAATGGTAAAAATTAATCAGCAGCAAATAAATGACAGAAAATAATATCAACTTAGTATAAATTTTGTTTTTGAGAAAAGCATTGACCCATGAGAAAAGAATGTTGATGCTTAAAGTAACATTTTTGCTCTATTTCTGATACCTTATGTTATTTTTTTGTGGTATTAGTGTTAATGGTATTGAAATAGGTGACCCCTGCACTAAAAAGGTGAGCAACATTCTCAATCAGGCTGTCTGTAGGGTCAACCTTCTAGATTTTTTGAATCTGTCCAATAGAGCTACAACCATTTTGGATACATGTTTAGCAATGCTGTGAATAGTAGATTGCAGCTGTAGTATGTGGATTAGCTGAAAATGGATATTCTTGAACTTTAATTTTCACATTTTTGTACATTGTGGTACCAGGAAGGATGTGCATTCTTCCTACTTACCATGCTAGTTCTTCACCATGAAATTTCTGACTGGAATGCTGCAGGCCATGACAAACAATCCAAGCAATCAATCAGGAAGGATTGATTGCAAGCTACCAACATTTCCAACTACCTGCCTTCCAATCAGCAGCAATGGACTTGAAGGGTAAGTGGCTTTCCATTGCTGATGTTGCTTTGCTGTCAATTGTTCTCTGCTGCAGTCAATGTGGCCAAGGCCAAGTTCATTATTTTTGATGAAGTTGGTGATGTTTAGCATCAAAGATTTTGAGCTCAATGTCATCATTG
>JALLOT010004248.1:0-10472 GCA_036939595.1 Thalassiosira livingstoniorum | reverse complement strand
GTGCTCTTCCGATCTCCAATTCTGCTTGTGACGGTCCATCAAAAGTTTTTGACAGCTTTGGAACCAGCAGCTCCTTGCCTGACATTGTCAAAATAACCCAGAAAATAACCCCAATTTTTAAAGCCACATTTTTTCAACCCCACACATTGGGTAATTTTCATCAGAAAAAAACAGATTGCTTGGTTTTTTCTGTGTGTGTGTGTTTTTTTTTCATAACACTAATTAATGCCACTCCATTCCATATTGTAGTAAATATTTTTTAAAATAATTTAAGACAGATTTGGGAGTACTTATTTTTTTGAAATAGGAATGTTGAAAAAAACACTAAAAAAATAAGATTCTGGCTGATTCTGGAACTTCCAGATGAGCATCAACATGACGTTTTGAAAGTCGTGACTCACCACCCGTAATAACTCATGACTCAAATCGAACCTCGAACCTCGCTCAAACCTCAAACCTCAAACCTCAAACCCCCAACTGCAATGGGCATTGCCAAGATTGCCAAGCAATTGCATGCGGCAGAATGCAGAACCGGCAAATAGTAGCTTTAGCCTGCTTGAGCCCCTGTGAGCACCAAAACTTTGTCAGAGACGACGGAACCAAGAGCAAACGTTAGAACAGAGAGAAGATGCCAACCAAAATCACAACAAAGAAACGGAATACGAGCGCAGGATCTACCTCAATAACAACAGCGGCGGCGACGGCGACGACGCTGTCAGCCCAATCGACCATTAAACGAATCAAGAAGGAGGGTTCTCAATCTGGACCATTTGCTCCAATTGCCCCAGTTGCTCCAATTAACCAGGAGCAGCTCCTTGGTACTTCCACCCTTGCCACCCCTAACACCACTAACGCCACTTGCACCATGTCGAAATCTCTACACTTCACTCCACTGTCACGATCGAGGGGGCTTCCATCACGTCCGTCACATAATTCGTCGATAGTGGATGATCGACTTGGTTCCATGCCTGCTGGCACTGTCATTGATACGCTAGATTCAAGCAGAGTTGGCCGGGGTGTCAGAGACGTCAGCGGCAGTGTTGGGACGGGCGTGGATTTGTCGAATTTGTCAAATGCGTCTCATGTATCGTGCGTATCGAATTTGCCATATTCAAATGTATCTCGTTCCGAACCAGAGGCAATGTCAGTTCCAATATTGTTAAATCCAAACAGACCACAAACATCACACGTGTCAATGAAACCATTGCATAGACAAGATGGCAACGAAAGCGATGAGAGCGATGAGGACTCAGAGTTTGGAGCAATTCCTCATGTGGATTTGAAACCGACCTCCTTTATTTTACCAAAGAATTATGCAAAGTCTTGTTCAACACAAAAGCCGAGTCATGACCAAAGAGTTCAGGAAGAAGATGGGCCAACGCAAAAGCAGGATCATGGCCAAACAGGGCATATTTTGGTACAGGAAGGTCAACAGCAAGAGGTGTCGGAACGAATTCCAGAACAAAAGGAACAACAAAATGTAACAATGCAGCAGCAACAACACCAATTGGCACCTTCTTCAGAGGAATCAAAGCTGCCGTCCTACCCATTGAATGAATCAGGAAATAATGCGTCAAATGAACCTCCGGGCCAGGAAATCAATGAAAACTGTGCAAATCAAACCAGTGACAAACGCAACTCCAATAATTTGGCATGCAAATTCCCAAAGAATGACGCTACATCAACAACTCCAACAACTCCATCCACTGCAGAGTGTTCAGCCCCCATGCAACAACAGCAGCAACAACAACAACAACAGCAAAAATTTCAAACACAGCAAACACCGCAAATCCCACCAGTCCAACACAAACAAGCCCCTCATTCCAACCCTTCCAAACCATTAGCAGCAGCATTCCATCCAAAACAACAACTCAATAACTACTTCCTAACCCAAGGACTCACCACAAATCAATTGAAACATCTAAAAAAGAATTTCACGACTTGGTTCAATGAGCACGTCCAACCTGTGCCGAAACCTCATGAACGAATGTTTGTATGTGTGTTTACTTGTCCTTTGACGGGGGAACATTTTGCAAGTGGGAATTTGAAGGGAGAGGAGGGTAATGTCGTGGAGGAGGACGGAGTATTTTGGTACAGTGAGTTTCATATTTTGATATTCTTGATAATGTGTTGGATGTATTTTTCTCTATTGTGTACTTTGTTTACGCTTTGCTTTTATATTGCTAAACTTCTTTGTTTGGATTTGGTATCATCTCCATCGATTAGAAAATAAGAATACAGCAATGACTGCAGCAGCAGCTAAAGCAGTAGATTGTTTCACTTTTCGAGCCTCTAAGGGCGAGCACGGCGGGCAAGGTGGGCATGTTATCACAAATAATTGCAATGATTCCCCCTTTGAAAAAGGAAATGGGCCCACACTTCCAAGGCTACCGAGAGGAATGATGTTATCGAGTCTTGGCAAATTTAGGGTTGGTGGTAATTTGCCAGTGCAACCTTTGGAAAGAGGACAAACTACTAACCCCCTAAACCAACATAGCCAGTCGAATGGAGGATCCAGTTTAACAAACAAAAGTTCAAGAAATACACAACAATCCGACACTCTGCATCAAAACTCATCTGTCGTTACCACTCGAGCCAAAAAAGACAGCATCCCCACCAGCATCATTGTAACAAAATCCAATTCAAGTTACATGCAAAAGCTATACAGCTACTACACTGAACACGGACTCAGTCAGGATCGGTTGAAGAAAGTGAAACAATGCTACTCTACGCGGTATGATGATCATAACAAACCAAAGTCACACGAGAAGAAGTTTACATGTCTTTTCACTTGTCCGATGAGTGGAGAGCGGTTTGCATGTGGCCATTTGAAGGATTTAGGGAATGTGGTGGAAGAGAATGGATTGTTTTGGTATCGTGAGTTTTTATTTTTGTTCTGACTTCCTTTTTAGCAATCGTAACATTCTGGAATCTTTAACCTCACTTCATCTCATGGATTTTTCATTTCATTCCTTCAAAAGAAAATACCAAATCTGCAATGAATGCAGCAGCAGCAAAAGCATTGGATTGTTTCGCCTTTCGAAATAGTTCCATTGTTGGAAAAGTTCCATCGTACAACTGTCTGGATGATCCGTACTTGAAAGGTGCTCCTCCTTTGCAATCGATATTGCCGCAGGGTCAGGGAATGCAGGAGCTGTCGCCACCACCTGGATTTGAATGTGGCAACAGTGTCAGCACTCCCATGCAGGAAGCGAAGGGAAATGGGAAGGAGGATGGTATTATGACAGGCGTTTGTGACAACAATCAGCTCACTCGAGAGAATGGCTCCTCAGAAAAAGGAACTGGCACGCCAGATATGGCAGTGGTGGATGGTGGCACTGGTCAGATTCAGCAACCCAGTGGTTACGTGATGGCTTCTTTAAATCTTAGCAATAGATTACCCGTTAGATCTTCTACTGTGAATCGTTCAAACGTGTCCAAGTTAGCATTGAAACCTCCGAAGCAAGAACTTAACGAGTTCTACACAAATATGGGTCTCAGGCAAGATCACATCAAAGAACTTAAGTCATATTATATGGCTTGGCATGATGACCATCACAATCCAAAAACACACGAAAGGAAATATACCTGTGTGTTTACTTGTCCTATCACAGGAGAGCATTTTGCATGTGGTTACTGGGAAAACCCAAGTGGTGTTGTTGCAGAAGGATCTGTGTTTTGGTACCGTGAGTATCTCATTCCTGCGTGCTAACACTTTTGTAATTCCGCGTGTCTTCTAAAAGATTCCTTTTCTCGACTGGTCAGAAAATACCAAACTTGCAATGAACGCAGCTGCCGCACGGGCATTGGATTGCTTTTCATATCGTGAGTGCATTGGGAGCAAAGATTCTCCGGCTTTGAGGTGCCAGGATACTCCCTACCTAAAGGGCAATGGACCTCCACTTCCATCGCTGCCAAGCGGTTCTGAATTGAATACAAACCTTTTACCTGTCACTTCAAAGAAGGCCGCATTCATTGGTAATAATGATGGCACCTCACATGATCCAGCTTCGACGATTGAGTTTGCCAACAATCCACTATCTGATACCACCTCAAAACAAATGTTGTACAAATGGTACGAAGACTATTGGCGCCGAATGTCAAAATCTTATTTTTCTGTCTCACATCCGTGTGAGAAGCGACGGTTGCCCGGAAAGGAATATTTTTCTACTTGGTCGAACCGTCAGCTACATTCGGCGGCGAAGCGCTTCACAACAGTGTTTACTTGTCCGTGGACTGGTGAGAGATTTTTTAGTGGCAAATTGGTCAATAGTGAAATGCTGTACTCTGAAGAGAATTCTACTTTGGGGGAGGGAGCTGGTGCAACAGTCAAGAAGATTGTTTGGTATTGTAAGTCCCTATCAAACGTCAATCCGATTGCCTTCCTTTTCCTTTTTCTGTCCATTTCTGAATCCTTAAACGCGGCACTTTTGTTTGATTTCAATTCCACAGGCTCGAAGAAGGAGGCTGAAAATGCTGCGGCTGGTCGAGCATTAGACTGCCTGCTCTACCGTAGTGGTGGTAGAAATTTTAATCAATACTGCTCAGAACCTCCTTCTGACACTGTTGACTCGTCAGATATTTCACAGACGTTGAGTGGGGTAACGGATTTACATTGGGAAGCGAAAGGTTCTCCCGTTAGATTCAAAGTTGCGTGGAAATGTGTCCCAGTCGAACGAAGAATACCTATCAGATTTGGTGCAAAATAATAATACGCCTTGTGAAATTTGTGTACTATATAACTATTATTTTATCGAGGTGCTTGTAAAATAGTAACGGACAATTAATTTGCATTATTGGTGTTCCCTGGACAGATGAAATATCGATTGCTGACTAGGTAGTACTTCCGTACATCCTCAAATGTGGGGGGAAATAACGATCAAATCTCATAATTTTTTTTTTCATTCTGAAAAACAAAACTTCAGACCTCCGGCTTCATGGAGAAATATTGCCAAGTGAACACTAGCCTAAAAAAAATCTTCTGGGTTATTTGACTACATGTGTTCCATGCTTGTGTAGTGTGAAGGTTGATTCGAATTACCTAGTAAAGACTTGAAAAGGTTTAAACATATTATGTAATCACTTCTTTGAATATCTTAAAACAATTTTCTTCCAATAGTCACATTGGGCCAGGCCAGGCCAGGGCATGGATCCATTGAGTAAATGGTACTAAATTTTTTGTGAAAGGTAGTTAACTGATTTTCTTTAAATCAATTCTCTCTGCAAACAAAAAATGTCCTCGCATAAGTATCCGTTGCAATTGAGCTTTTGACAAAAGCATTACACTGATTTTCATATTATGTTTTAGCATGTAAAAACTGACAATATTTGAAAAAAATATATCAGATCAAATTAAATTACGATCAATCCTGCTTCTACAAAGAACAACACTTGATGCATTTGCTTTTTTGGAGAAAGACACCAAATTTTACTTGTGACTTTGAATTACAATGCAGAAATAAGATATATAAGGTATTCCTTTGGTCATGGCAGTCGATGATATTATTTTGCACCATTATCTTACAATTAAGATAAGACTGCAGTAGCACAGTGACTGTATGAGTCAGGTGATTAGCTAGTAGTGTAATATACTTTTGCCTGGTGTGGACAGTATTTCTTAGAGTTTTGAACACCATTTGGCATAGATTTGTCTTGCATAGAGGTATTACAAACAAAAATTATTAAGACTGAATTCATACTAATTCATCTTTATGAGGTACATTATCAGTAACACGTTAAGTATGTAACCACATGCAAAAAATGTGGCATTAGTTTTAGAATGTATATTTAATAGTAGAAGTGCAGGGGAATTTATTTTCTGAGTCTTATTTCTCCTTTTGCCTAAAAAATAAAATACCATTGTACTGAGTAACACAAAGTACTACATATTTACCAATTATTGTTTATGATTTTTCATTAGTGTTCAGCAATCATCATGCAATATTGCCTGACAAGTGGGTCATTCAATTTATGTGGTGATGGCATTGGCATTCACCACAACAAAAATCTAATGAGCTGAGCTTGTGGCTCATCCTCCCACCATTTTGGTGGCACAGTGTTCACAATCAGTCGGATCATCACAATGATCAAATGATCCTTGTCACAGCAATGTGAACCACATCACGGTATTTGTATTTTTTCAATAGCCTTCCCATGTTTAGCCTTGGGCATGGAAGAGTACAGCCCCAAGGCAGTGAGAAACTCACCAGAGTCAACCTGCACACCATTAGAACTGGTAGTAATAAAGTTGCATCAGTTTTTAAACTTACAGCATCCTGTAATGCAATGAATCTTCTCAACAGTCCAATAAGTTTTGGTATCTGAACCATATTGGGGGTGTTGATGGGTCAAACTTAAGGCAAAGTTTTACCAGGAGAATGAAGGTGAGACAGGATTTCCTCTTGCGACAAGGTGGACATGACATGGCCATGGTCTGCCTCATTAGGAGGAGGATGATGAGGAGGATGAGGAGGAGAGTACAGAATTACCTAAAAGTTTGGGCTCCAACATCTCTGCTGATAGCTTTCAAGAAAGTTTTTGATTAATGTGCTTAAGTTGTCCAATGTGATCATGGGTGGAGGGTTGAGAAGATGGAGAGAGAGTTGCAGACAAGACATGAGTGGAAGGGTTGAACTGTGGAGAATGGATAGAATCTGCATTGGGAGATGGTGTAGCCTATTTAGAAGGAATGCAAGGGATCAATGTATGAAGTGAAGGATGCAGTGGAGCCAACAAAGATGAACCACACTTAGCCCAATGCTTGGAGAAGATGAAGAGACAAGGTGGGGGTTTAGTGGGAGCTTGAGTGGTAGCATTGTCAGGTGATTGGCCTTGGGGCTGAGCATGATCTAGATCCAGCTCTTCCAAGGCAACAGCCCCACCCAGAGGCTCATGGGACAAGTGAAAATCAACAGATGTGTTGACCTCAAGGAAGAGAGTAAGGAAGTAAATGAAGAAGCCATTGAAGTAGCTTCCAAAAAAACACAGTTAGGTTGGAGAAGGTGTTGGCAGAGCAAGTAGGGTGGGGTGCACAGGCCAGGAACATGGAACACATTGCAAAAAGATTCTTCTTTGCCATTGGTAGAAAATATTGTAGTTACAATGTCCTTCACTGGATCAATGGAATGGTTACCCATGCCCATGCCCTTATCATACACATGCTGATAAGAAATAAAGACTTTCTTATCAAGGATCATATGATCCATGGTGCCAGTATCTTTAATCATTAGACCAAGGGCAAGACTGGCCAACATGAAGAGAGGAAAAATTGGGACATTGTCCAAGATATTTTGAAATGTGTGAGGCAGTTTCAAGGAAACTTGATGTGGTTCAACTACCTGGGAGTGGTGACTAGAATGAATTTTTTGTGGTCTGTCAGAAGAAGAAATAATATTATTGCTAGTATTTATTACAGCTGCATGATGAGCCAAGAAGGGAACACCATCACCATTGCCATCCCAGTGGAACTCATCTGCTGATTCAAAGACACTCCTCCTGTCATCTACAGGTGTATCCTCCATAGAATCAGGATGACCCCTTGATTGGAATGCATCAGGAGGCACTGTGAAGGCTTCAGATGCCAGGAGAGTCAGAGACAGCTTCTTCATAAGTCTGTGCCCATTGGTCAACAGGAGACTGATCAGTAGCAGGGCAACCATTGGTACCACCTGCACTACTGGGGCCTCTACCGCCATCTCCTCTGCTACAATCATAACCTTCACTACTGCCACCTATTGCCAGGACCATGGTCATTGCCGCCACACCCCCCACTGTTTGAGTCACACCCCCATTGTTGTCCGAGACAGTAGGATTGTTACTTTGAACAAACTTATTAATGGCATCAAAAGTACAGCCAGCAGTGCAAACAAGAGCCAGCTTGGCTTTGACAAGGCGGTTACAAGTACAAACAAGCTTGTGTTTGTTCCAGATGAAGCAATGTTCAGAGCCGATGTGGGCATCAGTGATGCCATTGGGGGTCATCTGAAGAATGTTGTATAGCTCCTCTGGAGGGTCCACCAAGTGGGAAGAGTAAGTCTGGTTGGATGGGGTGCAGCAAGATGAGGCAACCCCAGGGGTGTGGTCCACATCACCCACTGCCATGCCTGATTTTTCCCATTCCTTACATCATGCTGCAACCATGGTGATGGTAGCATCCCAAAAGGTGTGAGTTCCATTGCAAAATTAGGAAATAATCTGACTGTATTTGGTGTCAATTCATCAGACCATGAAAAGTGCCTCAATGGGAACAGAGAGACTGTAACCATCATCAGCCAGGTTGTTGAATATCCCCTGAAGTCGTGTTGTGTACTCCACCAGAAACTCAGTGCAACTCTGTTGATTGCCTTGAAAAACATCTTAGAGCAAGAGGAACCTATCCTGATTGCTTCCCCCTTGTACTCCTCCACAAGCCAAGCCACCTTCTCAAAACCCTTGTTAAGAAATCTGACATCTCCATTCTTAAATAGTGCCACCGCATTACCAGTCAAAGACTCAACCAACAAGTTGGCAAGAGCTTTGTGGTGGAATTTGTTGTCAGGTGCAGAGATTAAGGAAGAAGCAGGATGGTGGATGAAAGAGTCTTTGTCCCGGAGATTTTTAAGAAGGTCATAGATCTTGCCCCATTTACTGGGGGTGCCATCAAAGGGCAGAGGTTTGTAGGTTGTCTTGGGCATAGCCATCTTTTCTAATAGAGCTGTGTGCAGGGACTCTTGGCACTCCATGCCATTGACAAACCCAGCAAGTAGGTTGGTGGTGGCCTTTCCAAAGTCAGTGGCTAGGGCTACCAACAGGGCTGGATGTGAAGATGTCTGTGCAGCAGTGGGGTCAAGATGGAACAAAGAAGATGGTAGAGGTGAAAATTGTTGAGTAATCAATGAGATTTCATTTGGATGTCCATCAAAGGAAGAGTCACGTCCCCCAGAGGACCAAAAGTATTGGAGTCAGTGCTGGAAGGTGCCCGAGGAAGTGGATACCATGACCCCAAGTTAGTAGTGGTAGGTGCTGTTGATTTCAAAGACAGTGCACCGTAAGGGACTATAGCAAGAGAGGCAGCAGAGAGTGGTGCCACTGGAGAATGGCAGCTGGAGGTGAACATGATGAAGCAGCCTTGGGAGGATCCTCCCCACAATGGTTGGGCCAATGAAAGTCAATGGAATAGATAGTGGAGAGGGATTGAGGGGAGAAATGAGATCCACCCACAATAAGAGAGGCAGTCCTGGACTAGGAGTAAAGAGATGAGTTATGGGAGGAAGAGGACTGGTGTTGAAAACAAATGGGAGATGTGGAAGACCAGTTTGAACCCTATCCCCCAAAGTTGACCTGGGAGGGAAGACAGAAGTGGAGAGATGGGTGACATTGGGAAGAGGATGTTGAGAACAAATGGAGGGTGTGGAAGACAAATTTGAACTCTGTCCCCCAAGTTGACCTGGGGGGGAGGGAAGTGAATAATTTCCCCCCCTGTAAGTTGAATGCAAGCAATTAGAAGTTGCAGATTGTTGAGATGATGGGGGGTCCTGGCTTCCATGACCTCCCAAGTTTCTGGAGAGAAGAAAATTTGATGGGGTTGAATCAAAATTGGATCTTGGGTGATTGCAGTTGTTGTATCTTGTGTATTCCAACAAGTCCTGCTCTCTCAGGTTGAACTATCCCCGGTAAAATGCATGTTGAGCTGCATGCTGTCCTCCTCCTCAAGGTCACAGTCCTGATGATCAGGTGAAGAGTAATTATTGCAATGAGTGAAGGAAGAGTGTTGAGTTATGGTCCCTGAAGTGAGGGAGTAATTGGAAGAAGACCCTCAATGGGCTTGATGGAGGGTCAGTGTATTGCAATGGAAGAGGGTCTCCCCTTCTTCGATTATGTTGGGGAGAGCTTCATTGACTGGCATGGTCATGATTCTATGTTTGTCTTCATGAGCCTCCACATCATCCACAATGGCACAAGTCACCATATTGCAGAGGTTCAAGAAGTATGCCTTGATGTGGTTGGTATGATGATCCCATTGGTGGGGGAAGAAGAAGTAGATGTCGTCCTCTTGCATGGATTCGCAAAATCAGTGCCACCAGCGCCAGACAGTTGCCGGAGACCAAGTCCATGACAAGGAAGATGGTAGGCAAAAGACTGAGCTAAAGGAAAAAGAACCAGTAGATAGCAAAAGGTTGGGCTCCATAGGAGAGGAAGGAGGGACATGTCAACAATGAGCAAAGGTGGCCACAATCATCACACAGCCTCAAGGTTAAGGGGAAAACACAGGAGAGATTAAGTGGTAACACTACTTAAGATCTACTGGTTCAAGCCTCCAACAGCAGACAGACGGGCAACAGACAGAAGGGGAGTAACAGTCCCACACATGTCATCATGGATAAAAATGAGTCAGGCTTCTTTCTTAGTATTTTTACAGGTTCGTTTTTAACAAGAATGTTATTCTAGTTTTTCTATTTTGAGTTATCCATACTCTTTTTTTGTATCCTTAGAGG
>JALLOT010004247.1:0-10473 GCA_036939595.1 Thalassiosira livingstoniorum | reverse complement strand
TTGCATTTCTGATATTATCACTTGCTGCTGTCGAAAGACTGTTTCTTGTTGATTGCTTCATTTTTCCTTGACACCTGAATCGCAAGAGCAAGGTGTCACTGTTTTATCTTTGTGTTGCCACCAGACGACACGGGGCGCGGTGAACGGTGGCAACCGACCAAATCATCGCCGCAACAGAAACCACAATCATTCTTTCCTTGCCCCTTTGCATCACCATTTCAAAATCCATTGGCGTCCATAAAGTATGCTTTTTTTTCAACTTTAGAACTAAAATAAAAATTAGACAATTTTCCTTTTATTACCTTGAAATTACTTAGAAACAGGGAAACAGCTATAACAGACTAGTAAGCATTCTAATAGTTAGCACTGTGTTTTATTTTACGTTTATCATTTAGTTCTTCCTCATAGCCGACTCTGATGGCCGTTGTTGCCTGATTTTGTACCGATGAAGTTTGTTATTGTTGGACCTGTTGGGTGTAATGCTAGGTGCGGCGCAAAGAGTAAGCCCGTCGTCCTGGCGACGATGACGACGTGATGGACAATTACCATTAATAATTACTTGTAATAAGTACAATAGTATCTACGCGGCTAGCGGGCGCCAAAACTCACTAGTATTTCGACCTCCGAATACGCTCCACAAAGCAACCAAGGCAGTGCTATCTTTTTTTTGGTAGATACCTAGGGTACCATACTACAAAAAATGAATTATTCAGTTTTTTTACTTTCAGTCCATCCACAGCCCACTTTCTCACTCAGGAGATCATGGAGATCTCAACAAGTATAATAACACCTAACAAGATGTTGATATTGACCTGATTCAGATTTTTGGCCCTTTCCTGGCTAGGCTGACCTTGCAGGTAACCAAAATTGAGTTCAAATTTTCTTCAGTTTTTTTTTCTCAAAATGTCAGATGCAATGTGATTTATTTAAAATTATTATTTCTTGCAAATGCAAAAATTGTCTAGAATCTTAGATCTTAGCTCTTTTCAAATAAACATTAATTCCACCTTATTAGTACACAGATTCCCTTGATATAGTTTTTGGATTTTTTATATGCCATTGGTCCCTCCCTGTGGTAGCTCCACTGTATGAGATGGTCTGAACTGGGTTTCACTCCATGTGTGGGCTGTATAATAAACCAAGAAACATAGAGAAGAATGCTCAAATAGTAAAAGAAAAATTACTTTGACATTGTTATTATACAGGTATTGGTTTTATTCATATTAGTATTATGAAAGATTAAGTTATGGGATTTGTATTGTTTATTTATTTCATGAGTGATGAATTTCTGACAACAAGTAAAACAAAAAAACATTAAAGATTCAGAAAAATAGGGGAATACCTATTTATTTTTCAGTAACACAACATGTGAGATGTTTTGTGATGCTATTGATCCTATTCAGAAAGATACCTAACAGTGGTTTCTTATGTGAGGTCATTCTATACTTAAATAATCCATCCTTTGAATATTTCTTGGAAAATTTGTAGCTGCAAAGAAATTTCCCCCCTAATTAATATAAAAAATAGCACTTTAAAATATTTGTATCTCAAATTTCAAATAGAAGTCTTCTTGAAAATCTTGTTAATTTGAAATTTGAAGTATGGAATGGAAATAATTCTGCTTCAAAAAGGTGGTTATCAAAGTTAAATTGAATTTGTAGTATCAGAATTCTAAATTACTTTGTGATATGTGGCAATACAATAGTACCACATTATAACACATTTATGAATTAGAGTGATTTTGATAAAAATAACACATAGCAGAAGCTATGGTTTGTTCAGAGTAGTATATTTGTTTCACTCATACACAAGCCCAGGATAAGCACTCAACTAAAAATTTCTATTTTATCTGCTTCTGTTGTTCTGAGATAACTTTTTGTTCCTTTGGTGTCTGAGATGTTTCTTGCCTATCTTTTGGTTACAAAGATGCAGTCATGTGCTGCATCAATGCCTTAATTTACTACAAGTAGAGACGGATTACATGTCTGTCATTGAAAGACTTACATATATTGTCCCCTGACAGGTAACATGTACTTCAGAATATTTATAAAAACCCTCCAATGTAGACCATGCTGTATTTCCTGTCTTTTTCACTTCTTTGCAACAAATATTCATAATTTTTCATACAGGTCTTACAAAGATTCAATAACAAGCTTAATTCAATTCTAACAACTAATCATCAGTGCCCTAACTTTTTGTTACAGTGTGCTCTAATCTGACTCAATTAGTCCCAATAATAGATAATTAGAAATTTTGTTTTTGATTAAATTGATATGATAATATTATACTAACATTAAAACATATCCCCATGGATAAATAAATTCTCCTGTGCTCTTTATTTGAAATATTTGCAATATTTAAAATTTTCAAAATCATCTTCCCTGCTAGAACTCTTCTACCAAATTCACAAAATCAAAATCTTAAGATTTAGAGCCAGATTTATTAAAATTCTTCCAACAAAGCAAAATCAAAAGAATTTATTAGTATTGATCCTCTATTTTTTGTGTACACCAACCCGGTATGTCCAACTGCTTACTACAGATGCTCCTTCTCAATTCAATGCAGATTGATCTAAAGAAAATGCACCACTCCATTTGAGAGAAGGCAACAGCCCCTCCATCATCAACCAAGAATTAGAGAGGCTGTAATGAAAACAATGAATAAGGGAGATAAAAACTTTGATATTCTATCACCTAGTTGGTTAGCCAAGTTCATCCCTTGTCTATTTTTATCCCACAATATACTCTGAAAAAACTAGTCAAAAAAGACAGACAAATCTTTTATATCAAAGAGATTCACTCCATTTTCCACTCCTGTCAACATGATAGCATCCACATACAAAGGGGTGAAACTTGACTGCCAATTTGTAACAGTTTTCATTGAAATCCTCCAGCATATATGGGACCTTTGCATTTAATTTCCCTTTTACAACATTGTTATTCATGCAAATGACATTGAATCATGTTTTCAGTAAATCAAGCACCATATTGGTGTTATAATTGCCTTCTCATATATCATTGCTGACATTTTGCACCTCCAATGTGGCCTGACATTTGGTTCTGATTTAAGTCCCAAAGTTGGGATATCCCCCAATGCATTGTGGAAGAGTTAGAAAATGCTTTCTTTGGTGATTCCTCTCTTGTCCTCAAGCATAGAAAATAACTTTACAGAGGCTCCAATGGAATTCAACATGATCCACAGTAAATAATTTTTTAAATCAAAACAATGTACCAAGCACAAAGGTGTCATTGATAAACATGGTGTGGAAGTCAACACCCCCCATAACATCATCTTTGCCAATGATGACATATAGTGTGAACTATTTGATGCTCCTGCTATTGCAGCTGGCTTTGATGCTATTTTTATCCCCTCCTGGGAGATTCAAACTTAGGTCCAGATTGTTAACATTCACACCATGAAGGTGGCCACTCCCCCCTAATTTCATCCAAGATGTTGTTGCCCTAATGGAAAGTACATGTAAAAGGGAAAGGAAATCTTTCACTGTCCACAAAGCTGAGACACTTACAGGGAAATTAGTGCATGTATCTCAAACAGTATCATGGATAAAACTCCTTATACCCCATGTCTTTGTTTCTCATGCTTTGGCACTCAAAGCAAACCAAACAACCTAACCATAACTAGCAAATGATTCCTTGACTATGTTAAAACTGTCAATCAGTCCCCATTTGTAAGTGAGGTTTGTAAGTGAGGTTACTTTTTCTCAGGCAGAAGCAGTCTGAAAAGTTCATAAATCCAAAAATAAGCACTTCATCAATAAAAAACTAGAAAGGAATCATCTCTAATCTTGTTACAAACCTTGAAGGACCCAGAGATATCCAAAAAATGTCCATTCTCCCATCTAGTTGATAGAACAAAAGATTGTGTTGCCCCAGATGAAACAGGCTCAGTTCAGCATCTGGATGGTCAAAAGAATGTCTTTTTTGGTGGAAACTGATTGCCCCCTGAAAATTTTGCACTCACAATCTACCATGTCAAAAACAATGATAATGGAGACCTCATTGATACCAAAGACCTGGAATTTTCAACTGTCATCATCAGTAGTTATGCAGGGTATCTGGTATTGGTTCCATAAAAAGCAATGCCAAATCCAAATTATTCTATTCCCTCTTGTCCAAACCCTTGCTGATAACACTACACCAGGGTCATGGTGCAGCAAGGGTTGCAAAAAATCACAAGCTGGTAGGGTCCTGGATTGTCTCTTATGTGCTGTGGTAACAAATATAGTAGTTTTTTTTCAAACTGTTAATTTGCCTACAAATTCACTACTACTATCTATCTAGTGTGTTTGCATACTTTTGAGGACCATTTTGAAGCTCAAGGTGTGACTTAGGTTTTCTGATCACCATAGAAAAAATTGCAGTGAGACTTAAACACAAAAATATCAGTCTCAAACCAAACAAACATCTTCTTTCATGCTCAAGCCTCTAAGGTTACAGTTACTTTATCAGGCTCAGCATTGCATCATCCTCCAGGACAGTTGAGGCACATAAAATCAGTATCAAGTTTTTGTGTGAAGGTACTTAGATTAAATGTTCACCTAATACTTACCATGCAACAAACTACACTGTTAGATTACTTTTGTGACATCTTGTACAAGTGATCTTGGTCTACCCATACTCAAGACATGAAAACCAAATCACTTTCACCAATCTCACAAAAACTTGTAACAGATTCAGTAATACTTCTCAAACTGCTACCTCTATTTTATTCCTTGCTCTTCCTTGCTTTGCCTCTAATTTTTATCCACCCACCTTCCCCTTACAGCCCAATGTTCAGTGACATCTAAAGGAGGTGGTTTCACAATTTTATTTTGAAAAAAATGTTAATCAAAATACAAAGTATTTTTTTGTTTCAAACTGTGAATTTTCTTACAAATACACTGCAATACTACTACTTACTATCTATCTAGTATGTTTGCATAGTTGAGAGGACCATTTCAAAGCTCAAGTTGTGACCTAATTACTTATCTGCAATTGCTATCAACATGTACAAACATACTAGAGGCTCCTACAAGGATCACTGGTCACAATTCTGAACATGTTTGTTAGAAATTTGTTTAGGCTAGACAATGGACTTCAATTGGCATTATTGATCCCCACCATCCAATCTGTCATCACCAAGAACCTCAGAATGCTTCCAGTTTGTGTAGTTGAGGTAAGTTTTGCCTGACATGGCTGAGTTTTTCTACTTTTGATTTGCATTCAATGACACTCTCATTTTGTTAAATTTGAATTTTTCATTTGAATAAGCCCATTGTGCCACTCAGTTAATATTTAGCACACAAATCACTGGATTGTTAGCTCTTACCATGCAAAGGCAGATCCCTTTTCATCCTAGGTACCCCCCCTAACATACTGAGCTATCTCAGTCTGATTGCCCACTGCATAGAAACACTAACAAAAAACATGCCTACTTTTCCCTCAAATAATAGGCTCATAATCAAAAATTATTTTCCAAAGTCTTATTACATGCCAATCTACACTATGTGTAGATAGGCATGCAAAAAAAAATTTAAATTATTTTTGGCAATTTTAAAGAAGGGGAAATAAGGTTTACAAGAATCACAAATAAGGATAGAAGTGCGAATTTGGCGCTCTTAAATTTTAAAACATCAAAAATGACAACTCTAAAGTATAATATGATAATAATATAAAATATAGTATCTAACAGAAACCAGCGTGGCTAAGTGGTATTACCTCAGAACTCATTACGTAGTACCTTTGGTTTGATCCTTGGTAAGAGCGGGCTCTCTGTATTTATGAGTGTGCCTTTATATACAAGTTGCTATGTGGTGAGGATTATTTTTATTATGAAGTCTTTACTGCTCTACTTACCTACAAAGGTATAACATAATAATACCATAATACTAAGAATCTTCATGTCAATCAGATCATTCAGTGGATGAATGGTAACACCATGGCCTGCACTACGTAACATCTTGAGAGTTGGAGTCCTTTGAGAAGAAGTGCTCAGTACCATAAGTACAGTAGGTAGGTATTGTACATTATCCTCCTCGGGTAATTTGATTTTTATCAGTGAGATAATAGTGTAACGATCATTTTCTATTATTTTGTAGAGATTTTTTGATTTTGGGGTACTTAGGATGAAAAGGGATCTCTTCGATCTCCTCGTCCGACCCCACCCCCTGCTCCTTGGTGTTTCAATTCATCATAGTCCTTGTTGAAGTTGGCCCCATCCAGGTTGTAGGTGCTGCGGCCTGTGGTATCTATGAAATCCATGTAGTCACTCACAAAGATTTTGGAGGCTTTGTTCATTTGCACTTCAGAGATTCCCCCTTCCCTGCCGTAGCCGCCATGCCCACCTTTGTTGTAATCACCGTATCAGCTTCCAGTGTCGCGGTGTTCTTCCACGCCGCCATTGTTGTCATCTTTGATATCATCTTTGGTGAAATCATTCAGTCCATCTTTGTCGTACTGCTCAGAACTGGAAGCCAAGGACACTTTTTTCTTCTTTTTCTGCTTGTCTTGCCTCCTCCCCCCCTCACCATCCCCATCCTCCCCAGAGGATTGATACCTTGATTGGAGGAACTCGATGAAAGAGAGTTTGGTTGTGTCACGATGAGGCTGGCAGCCGGCTATTGGCCTCCGGAAGGGGGAGGATATCACCATTGTTGCAAAAAGTGATCATTTGCAAATTGCAATAATAAGGTGGTGTATTAGATAACTTCATTGTTGGCATGGAGTATGCCGTCTTTCCATCAGGTTTTTGAAAATACCACAGAATTATCACTAACTATTGAAATATTTTGTCCTTGGTTTTTAAAAAACCAGAATCTACCTAAATTATTAATACTTACTTGTATATTTTCAGTACTTGTCTACAGGGGTTGGAGTAAATTACTCTGAGCAAAAATTCCATATACTAACGCATGTGGATGGACAGAGGATGGCTTCTGCTAGCCGTTCATTCAGCAAGTGCAAGAAAGTAACTAAGTAAGTAAGTATGGTAGTATTGTAATACCTGCATATGAACCAGAATATCTGTTTCTTCCAGACAGGGATTATGTTACATACCATTGTTCTACATACATATACAAAATATCAGAATATCTACATACTCAAAATTAATACAAAACCTACTACATAATTGTATCACAATTTGGACAAACCACTGACAAACCACTGACAAACCACAATGGCAATGCAATAACTCATATCATCAAAGACATTAAGACCTTAATAATTAATTACCCCATGATACCATGCTAATAAATAAAAATAATTTCATCTGATCTTGTCCCTTTTCTGCTCTTAGTGGGCATTAACTTAACTAGAGTTTGCCACCTTAATTATTCCAGCTCACGCTTATGACCCATAGCAGTGACAGGGGCAATTTCAATTGCAGCCTTGCCTGTATGAAAGCAGCAAAGCACCTCTACAGATGTCATCACTCACTGTGGAGGGCAGCCAGATATTGCTGCTTTTTCATCTGCTACCCACGTGATTTTTTTCACTTTATTGAGGTTTGCTTTAGCCCTGCTGCAACCCAAAAAGGCATCATAGACCAAATCAAAATATTTTATTGGTAAAACAATATTTATCTTGTGACCAAGGTGCCAGTAGTGATACATGCTCTGGAGGGCAAGGCTAGGGAAGACCCATTGTGGTGGGGCCCTCCTGAAAATACCATACTTGTGTGGATAATAAATTGTCTTCTGGCCTAGATGGCCAAGCTCTTTCTCAAGATTGGAAGATTTTCTTACTGCCAATTTCAGAGTGGCTATGTCTTGTGCCATCTTTCTGAAAATCTCTCCTTTCTCAAGTATCTTCTTCAACCCTGCCACAGAGACTCATCCATTGCTACTCACCTCCAATACATTTCAAAACTCATCAGGCATTTGAGTCAAAACAATCTTGATCTCCTCAAAATATTGATATTGTATCACATGAGAAGAAGTCCCGTAGTCAGGGCAAAATATTTGTAGTGGCTTTGCCATGGCATTGCCACTCGTACATGCTCCTTCAATTCCAAGCACTTCTGCAGCATGAATAGCAGTGTGAAGCAAAGTCTCGATTTGGCAGGAAGATGTTTCTTGATGAACTTGAAGTGCAGCAAATGACTTGAAAGCCTGACCTTGAGAAACGGAATCAAAATTAGAAAATTCTTGATTGATCTTTTCCAAAGATCAAACAAAGAGCATCATTTACCTCTCCATCCTCCTCCATCTTCTTTGCCGCATAATCCTCATCCAATACACCACCAGTCATAGTCATACTTTGTTCCAGTTTGATTGGAATAAAGTCTGGGTACAACACAGCAAAGTCCTCATTATGTTCATTGACACCAGACAGGATTTTGCTACAATATTCATCTGAGGATTGTTCTTGTGCAACATAGATATCTTGTAATACCACTAGTGCAGAAGAATACAAAAAAAGTGCACGGGGTACCTTTTGCTTTTTTTATATTCTTCCGCACACGCGGTATCACAAAAATAATCACACTATTATCTCATCGCAGTTTTTGGGTCACACGTTTCGAATTCCGCACTTGCGCCAGCTGGCGCTCATGCCGAATTCGAAACGTTGGACCCAAAAAACGCTATGTGAGAGCAGTGCGATTATATATAGGGTACTGTCACTGTCATTGATTTTCTTTTCTGTTGGCTTTTGAAACTGGTAGGAGTTCAACCATCTCATTTGATCCTTTTGTTGTTTCCATTTGGCGTGTTGTTCTGCCATAAAGTGCACATGTAAATTCATTGGATCCACATTCTGGAATCTTGACTGTGGACTCTTATCCTTCACTGGGCTTCCAACCTTGTCATCTTTACTCAATCTTTTTGTGCCCACTGAATCATGCTGTGTTTTCACTGCATTAGGTTCCTCCCCCATATTGTTCTGTGATGAGGTCTCTGTACCCCTCTTATTTTCCTCTGGTTGGGTATTCTATGATTGTGCTTCCTCCTGCAATGAATCTAGGGATTCCCGTTGCCATTTTGATGAAGGAACCATCTGCGGTTTCATTTGTCTCAATTTCTCTCCAACATCCTTTGCTGTGGATCTTTCATACACTTTTTGCACTGCCGAGCTGAAATCTGAGATGGCTCCTGCGCTCTTCTCCACACAGATTCTTACCAACTTGTCTATCTCTTCCTCTGTTGGCAGCTACTCATGTAGCTCCTTTGTCACATCCAAGTTTACCACCACCTCATCCTGAATCTGTTTCAATTCTTCCAGTCGTCTCTCCAGATGGACACTGATATTCCGACATCTGTCCATCTTCTCATCCAAAACCAAGGCCTGTTGCTTATTAATCTGATTCACTGCCTCAGCTGTCTCCAATTTCTCCTGTGCCACTCTCATCATGGCCTTTGCTTCTGCTTCCGTTGTTTGATTTCCTCCAGTGTTTTATCCACCTTTCCAACATGTCTGACATCTCCGCGCATAGTCTTGCCTCATTATCCACTCGCAATGACAGAAGCTGATCTGTCTCCACGGTCAATTTCAATTTTGAAACCGCCTCGTCATATCTTTTTGTTGCCTCTTCATATTTCTTTGCTGCATCCATATAATATTTTGCTGCGTCCATCATATGATTATTTGCCATGGATGCCGAGTGTTCATATCCAAACAGGGATTCTTTTGCCTCATTCACGGGTTCACTGGCAGTTCTATACTTTGATGATGTCAATGTTAGTGTTGATTTTGGTGACATCTGAGCAAATGCATATCCCTGACTTGGTTGTGCTGACTCCTTCTGTTCACTTTTTGTCTCCTTGTTCCCTTCTGGCTCCTCCTGAAACCACAATGATTTAAAAGTGGCCCGCACTTCTTGTCTAATTTTCTCTGCACTTCGAATCGCTGCCTCTTCTTCAGCTGCCATTTCTTTCTGACTCTGCTGTTGCTCCTCTTCGTCCGCAAATATTGGATTATTCTCCAAAATCAATGACCCAAACATATCATTTATGAAGCCTAATTCATCATCTAACACCTTTTCAGTATTTGAAAAGGAATCCACCAACGAGTGTTGTTCCCCCGTCTCTCCTCTCAATGCTTCTTCCACCGGGGCATTTGGTTCCCCATCATCGGATGGTGGCAGGGTCAAAACCAGTATTGGCCTTCCATCCATTGTCATCATCTGCAATTGTTGGAATGCCGACATTTTGCATGGTGATAAAATATCCATCCCCCCTATCTTCTATGTTTGTGGTGTTTTTAGCTTCGACAGACTAGTTGAGGGTGTTGTCCCTCGTGGCGTTAACATATTGTCCAGTTTGTGTTCAGCAGTTGTCAATGATGTTGGTGACTCTGCCGTCTCTGGCAGTATGGAACTTGTACCATCGTGTTCATCTTTTGTTTCCTCTACCAGTGGGGTTGAATTACTTTGTGTCGCATATGGGTGATTGGACCCTTGCAATTGTTGGCTTGATCTCAGTGGTGGTTTAGGTGGCATACTTGCATTTAGGCAGTACACCAGCCGCGTTGTGCT
>JALLOT010004246.1:0-10473 GCA_036939595.1 Thalassiosira livingstoniorum | reverse complement strand
CCATGGCACAACACTCTGGAGTGCGAGACACTCCGGAGTGTGGAAAAAGCCGGTCTACTTACCTATGTTGTATGAGTAGAACTGCAACAACATATGCCTCTTTGTGTATTGTTGAAGTAAACTAATATGATTTTCATTTAGGAGTATTAAGAAAAAATTAGTATGACAAAACTAGCACATTCAAACCAGACCAGAAAAAGCTATCTTCAATATCATAAATAAGGAAGGAGTAATTAAACTGAAATTTCAAATATGAGCGTTCAACGGACTTTTTATATGTAACGCCAATTATTTGTAAGACGAGCATAACGTTCTATCGGCATCCAAATTTTGGTCAACCGAGCTTCTAATATAGAACACTCCCTCTGTTTTACATAAAAAGGCGCATATTACTCAAAAGGCGGGATTAAGGTGTTTTGATAACAGAAAAATCTGACTATGCAAATCAGATCCTTCTCTTCAAGACCTTTTTATTGATGTACTTACCAGTGTTTAATTATTCAATCACTAAAATGTCCACTTTCTATTCCGCTTTTTTTTCATGCATTTGGCTATGAAAACACCTCCCCATAACCATACCTCTATGAAAAGCTGAGATTCTAAGCTTTCCAAATAGTCAATTTTCCATGGCAATTTGTGTGGCAGTTTTCTTGCAAAAAGGGTGTACTTATAGGGCTTGATTTGCTATTGATTGATTTTTATGCAGGTAGTTTCTGGTGATATAATACATAGTCATTCAAAAATGCAACAGCATCCTCAATTTTTTCCTTCAAAATGCCAAGTGTATCTACCCCTATCTACCAAAATTATATATTATGATAAGTACTTTGTTGGTGGCTATCACGGGTTCTCCATGCAATACATAACTTGGGAGAGAGAGTGTTGCATTTTTGTTGCTGAATTTTTGATCTGACACCTGATGGAACTCTAGGATCATACCAATGCACCATAAAAATAGAGGACATATGCTATTTTATGTTTTTTAATATATTTAGTTGTATGTAATAGTTAATATTATGCATTAAACCCTTGAACTAAAGGTAAAAAAGTAGTGATTGATTTTAGTGATAAGATTTGATTATAATTAAATACTGGTATGATACCCTGGTGGTGTCTCCATGGAATTGTGGTCAAAATGGTTGTTAAAAATGCCACCACCATCATGAAACCTATACAACTTTCTATTTCACAATGGCAAAGCTGCTGCCGCCGCTGCTTCTGATGCATAGTACTAATAGATTTGACCGTTTCTGACTTACCATGAGCTTGGTTTGGTCAGAAGCCGCCATCAATATAATCATATTGAACATAATGGTGGTGCAATGGCAAAGCCATGGTGGTGGACAGTGTTAGTTAATGGTGTTGTACTTGGCTAAAACATGGTCTATCATCAGCCTATCATCGTCTTTAAAGGCTTAGAACACATAGAGGGTCTATAAAGTCAATGCCAATGCACCGCTATTTTAAATACATGTCAGTGAAGGCCATCATTTCTGTCTCGGCTTTTGCCATGGTGGAGAAGTCTGCCAAGCATCGCCATTGTTGGAGGTGCATCGGACATCACTGTAGCTGGAAGAAGACGATACAAAAAATCCGCCTTTTTATGTGGGACAATTTCAAACTTAAAATCTTCCTTTTACGTAAGACAGAGGGAGTATATAAAAAATGCCAATTAGAAGTATATAAGTCTAAGTCTTGTGGAAGATGGATTAATGATAGGAATTTAAGAAAAAAACAAATAACTAATCACTATATGTTATTTTCCAAAAAATGTTTTTTGAAAAAATATTTCAAATTTTGTTTGGATGTAGTTTGTTTGCACTTTGTAGTGATATGGGAAACATATTTTTAGTACCATGAGTATTCAGTATATATGCAGCAACTGCAAACTTCAAGGGGGCAATTGGTACATGCTCCATTTTGTGGATCTAGCTTCACACAAATGTTATAAATATTATGCTGAATAAAATGGAGTACAATGATGCTGAAGTACACTGGTCACTTTGTTTTGGATAGAACATTTTTCAGTGTGGAAAAGCTTTCTAGAAAAAAGTTGTGGGTCTTTGAAAAAAAATAGTTTAATTTTGGGAGATATCACAAAAGAAGGATACTTGATATTTGGAAGACTTGTTGAAGATTATTTTGTGTGGGAGGATGTATCCCTTGGTCCCCTACGGTCTAGTAATGAGATGTTAAACTCAAAATTTTGAGCAGATTATTATTTTCAAGTGCTCTAGCAGCTTTTCATCCCAGCCTTGAGTTGTTAGTGTCAAAAAATCATATAGACAATGTGCTGTTTGCAGCTTATAATTATACCTTAAGTACTGTTGCTGCTAAAGCACTATTCAGGCACTGGGGTGCCTAGTAGTTGGTTAATACTGTTGGTATCAACATTCATCATCCAACAAAAAAACGACAACAGAAGATTGTTGATTCTCTGACTGCTTTGCTGTCAGAAATCAACAGTAGAACTCTTGCCTAGGAGTAGCACTATTTTTGTGAGCAGCAAAAAAAATCTGACCAGCAAGCAAGGTTTCAATTCCATTGCTACCAGCAATAACAATTGGTAGAGGAAAGTACAACCCTCAACCTCTTCCCTGAGAAAGGATGGAGGGGAAATGAAAGGGGGTATACACTCCCATGAAAACTGGAGTCCCTGTTGGCCTCAAGCTTCAAAACCTTCCAAAGGAAGGCATGGACATCAATGCAACTTTCATGTTGTACCACTTTCTTCTGGAAGAGCTCATTGACAAGTGGGTAATGTGCACCAATGCCTATACAGAGGTGCACCTCTCAAAGAAAAAGTTCAAGCCTGTCACCAGGGCTTGCATCCTCCATTTTTTGGCCATCCTCTACTACTTTGACCTTGTCAAGCTTCTAGAAAAAAGAATTATTTTTGCAAGACAGGTCTAATCTGGCCTTGCTATCCAGTCTGTGAAGGGATGGGGAGGGATCAATTTGCCTGGATCTGGAGCCATTTCCACATCTCATTTAACAAGGAAAGAGATGTGAATGATCTACCTGTGGAGTTTTTTGAAGAGGATATCAATGCCAATAAAGATAGCAATGCCAATAATGAGAGATATTTGATGCTCAAGGAAGTACTCAAGAGCAATGACGAGGAAGATTATCTTGTTGGGAGGGCATCAAGGGAGTTTGAAACATGAATTGTGGATGCATTAGATGGGGAGGAGGAGGATTGTTCTGTGGAAGAGGTGGAGGAGTAAGGAGAACAGAACAAAGGGGTGAAGGAGGAAGACAATGTGTGGTATTCTTGTGTGTCCAAATTCATTGACCACATGAATACCACCTCCCTGCACACCCTTAAGCCTGGGACCATCATATCTACTTTGATGAGATAATGAGGTTGTTCAATGAGAGGAGTGATCAGACCTAACATGATGTGGAACAATCCCATTAATAAGGGCTTTAAGTTTTGAAGCATTTTGGATATCAACAGTGGGTTCTGTTACTACTTCAAACTCAGTGGTCCCTTGGTCAAGGAGAAGATTAAGGATCTTACCTTGGAGTGCATTGCAGTGCTTCCTGATAGGGATAACATGCAATACATCTGTGGGATGGATAACTATTTTACTGTCAGAGGGGTTCCTGGTGGTTGTTGTGATTTCAGAGTTGGCAACGCTGGAACTGCTTGTGCTTGGAAGGCATGGACACCAAAGGAGTTTAAGGTTACTAATGATGAGAGATATATTACTCTCTATTACATGGATGGAGTAGACAATAAGTATAAAATTTTTCATTTGGTGGACAACAAAATGGTGACAATGGTGTCCACCATTCATACTGATGAGGAGGATGTAGAGAAGAAGCACAGAAAACCTAGGGATAATGGAACAAATGAAATAAATCTACAAGCTGTTTTTAGTGACAAATCTTTTGCTACTTTTGAAACTCTTAGTGTACTCTGTAAACAATTATTATAATTGAGATATGCTAGGTGTAGATAACACAGATCAGATGATAGCCTATTACCACTCCAGGAGACTTGACATTGTAGATCTGCTTCCCTATTTTTGTCTGGTATGTTTGTGTTTCTATTCATAAGAACAACAAAAAAGAAGACTGGATGTCATACATTTTTTTGACAAAAATGGATCAGTGTCTCAATGAGTAGGACCAAAAAATTAGGAAAGTCTCCAAAAAATAACTAGATTAGGGTGGAGAAAAGAAGAGTAGGGTGAGCTCAAAGAACCCAGAACTCCCCAGTGAAAGGTTGAATTGTTCAGCACATGACCATGTGGAGGTCATGTTGCAACCCAGGAGACAGTTCCATTGTGCAATGTGCTCCTTCATTTTTGGCAAAGTAAAAGCTTGTAGAGGCAGAGGAAAGTAAGTTGCTTAAGGTGAAAAGGGTTTTGAGAGGCTGTTCTTACTGCAATATTAACCTTTGTAATGACTGTTTCCAGTTTCCAATGCTACTCCACTAAAGAGGCTGAGACTCAGGATTTTAGTGTAGTAAAGTAAAAACTCTCTTAATTATGAAGCTTGATATCTGTAGTATATTATTGATTTCCAGTTTATTTAGTCAGTGATCCTCCAAGTCCACCCAATAGAATTGTAGTATAGTGTTTGAACTGTGCATAGCTCAAGTGTCATGAAGATTGATCTAATATACATTGAGTTCTAGTAGTTCTTGGAAGTTGCAATTTTACTATGTAACACTAGAAAAAAATGTTTTTTAAGGTCTAATAATTAGAACTTAAGTGGAGGGGATGAAGAAAGTATGTCTTGAGTTTGTAATAATACCTTTTCATTTTGATAGATATTTAGGGAAAGTAATAATTAATTTAGAAAGATTTTTGAAGAGTATTTGGTGTTTGCATGTGTATGTGGGGGGTCTTTACAGAAAAAAACAATTTGTGAGCTCATGAAAAATAATTATTTCAGAGGGGTTTTGATACAAGAATATAGTTTGAAATGATTATTGAAGACTATTTAGTGTGGAATAGCATTATAAAAATAATTTGTGAGCTGATACTACTTTTTATTCTGGGAGAGATTTCCATATTATTAAGTTTGGGAGGTATTTATGGAAAATAATTCTGATGTCATGCAATATTTTTTGTTATGGGGGGATCATAACAGGCACATATTGAGTCTTTGAATATTATTCGAGCTTGAGCTTTGAACCTACCACATACTATTTGTTACACATTGTACATAAAAATCTTTATCCGAAGTCTTCAAAAGAATGTTAAACTTTGCATCTAAAGGTCCCACCCTGCACCTCACGAAACACAAATCTTGGGCCTACATGACAAAAACTTTCAGCTTTCTGTGCAAGATTGAGTGTGAACATCAAGAGGGGTGGGTTACTGGTTGGTTTTGTATTTTGTTGGACAGTTTGAATGGTGGTAAGTCATGTCTGGTGAAAGTAACCATGAATCCATCTCCTTGGTCACTTGATTAATGTACAACTTTTATTTTAAGAGCAGAAATGGTCATATTATGTGCACATGGTAGTTCCGAGACATTCCTTTGGTACCTTTCTCATACGGGGTGGTCAGGAATTTTTTGGGAACAAAAGCATATCAGCTCACAACTTCTAAGGGAAGTTTGGATTGGCAAGACAATAATATGGTCAATGGTATAACTTCCACAAATTTTTGTGATGAATCATGTTTCCCAATTTTCAGACCTCTACAGCTGGTTTCAGTCTTAGGGTAATAACTATGGTATGTAGGTAGAAATTATGAGATGAAGTATTGTATGTGTACTCTGATGGATTAGTGGTGGGTGATGGCACCTTACCTTCTCACCAAAAAAGTCATTGAAACAACCCACCAGCAAAACCAGTGTAAAACTAATTGGATATTATCATGGTACCCATAATCTGCCCTAATAAAGTGGATTTGCTCCATTTTTATATTGTCCTAGCATTATGAGTAGGTCTTACAAAAGGCAATAGTATTTTATATCAAAATGTTCAGAAGGCATAGGTTTTTAACTTGTTCAAATGATGTTTGGATTGCATGGTTTCTCAGTGGGGTCACAGAGTCTTGGGGCACTTCAAAATATTACTGAAAAGGAGAAGATAATACTTACTGTTCTTATTTTCCAAAATCAAGCAAAATAACATGGTCAATCAAAATTCTCCCAATACTGCCTGAAGTGCATTATTTTTGAATTACATGGTAAAATACTAATAAAACCATGTATTTCAATTACACCAACATTTTCAAATAGGGTGCACATCACTGAATGCTGAATGCACCTCCATGGGTTTTGGTGATATTTGCCCAGAACCTTCACCATTGTATTGCTCTTTGTCTTGGCTTTCAGAATAAGTTCCATTTTCTAACTAATTTTGAGTACAGTTATAGAAATGTGCTTTTACATTAGAGGGCCACTTGGACCTTTGGCAAAAATTGAAAAATTGAGTTTCTTTTGTGAGCCATTACATAAAAATATTGACAATGACAACCCAGAACCTTGACAGACTTATTTCTGGTGGTATAAGCTTCCCAAAACGTATTTATTTACCATCCAACTTCAAACAGAGTCATGTGGACAAAGGCAAGTAGCAAGGGCCATTTGGCCCTCAGAGCAGTGATAATATCCATAATGCTTTTACCATGGCAACAACAAAAACAACATTATTTTCATCTGCTCAATCTGATGTACTAGTTGTATTAATGAAACCCCACTTGTAACAACTAAACCAAAATGATTTATTTTTACCTAAATGAGTCATGTAATAAATTCTTACGATTTTCTCATTATTATTTATAACAATTGTGCAAAGGCAGTGCCGTTGCTATTGCCACTGCCATTTTGGAGCAGAGCTTTAAGAGCTTTATCATTGATGACAGTGCATTCTGACATGGTCAAGTTTTCAAATGAGCTTTCCATCTGCTTCCAAGGTAGATACATCAAAGGAGTGCATTTTTAATATGCTGTCGAGTGATGCCCTTACCTCCACAACAGACCCAGCTGTCACCAAACAACATGCTGCCAAAGAATCCCATTTCAGCTGATTACATTTTTGCCATTGTCAAGCAAATCATCTCATGTCTAGAGATTTTCCTTGGATCATGAAAAAACTTGGCTAAAGGCTGATAACTTTATGTGTATTAAACACGTAAGAATTAAAATGATACTATCCAAGACAAATGACCAAAACCATCTGAAGCACCACTTGGACATGATAAAACAAGATTTTTTTTTGACTCCAGACCTGGTCAAGGTAGTTCAATCAATGACAGATCTGGTTTGATAGACTAATTGGTATTAATTGTGCCTTAAAAAGGGAAAGGTAGAATCCATATGGTACAATATTGTACTACCATACCATACAACAACATAAATATGATGTTGTATAATATGGTAGTATAATACCAAAGGACACACTTTTTTTTTTCAAATTTGATACATGATATGGGGTATTTGGTATCAAAAAAAAAATTTTTCTGCTCTTTTTTATCATGCAATAAATGTTGGCGAATGGGTAAATGGTAAAGAGTAATAAATTGAATTATCCTATTGCTTAATGATAAGATGACATGGTATCTTAAGTAACACTAAAGTGTTCCTAAATAATTTGATAGCTTTTTGATGTCCAACCACCTCCTTGACACCAACTTGAAGAAGAACTGATGTTTTACTCTTGAAACTAGTCAATCCTTACAACCTAAGATGAGTGAGTCTGTTCAACAAAAGAATGAGTATTTTGTGTGAGTTTAAATTTAACTGGCCCAGTGTCCTTTTGTCATCTTAACACCTAATTAAGAGAAGGAATCAGTATTACAAAGTAAGGTCTTGCTGTCATACCATCCTATCATCCTACTGTCCTCTTCAAGAGATTTCATGAAGGAATTAGTACTACCAGTAAGATATTACTGTCATCCTAACTTCTTTTTTTATTTTGACAATGTCATGCGTGAGGTCTAATAAATCTTTTAAATCTTATTGCTCTTATTGACAAAATAGTAAAGATCAAAAGACAAAAAATCAATACCTAAGTTTTACTTTTGGTCAGCTGAAATCAAAAGTGTGTCTTTTGGTCCTGAATTTCCACAATTCGTAATAAGCATGGTATTAATATCAGTACTCCTGATATTATTTTTGGACTTGTGGTAAAATATCTGTTATTGAATATGGTGATATCAAAGAAAAAATAAAATTTTATTTTTGATTTTCCAAATTCAAAAACAGATTGAACAGAGAGGTCATGACCTGTCACAATAACATTGTCATTGGATGTCAATTTGTTTTAAAATAAAAAAGCAAGAGAATTATTTAACAGAAACATATATACAGCAATCAAGTGTCTTAATATGATCAAATTCAAAGTAACTTATTAACAGGAGATTGCTAGTGATGTGAACTTGTGCAATGAGTAATTTTAAGCTCCTTCTTATCAGGAACATCACAGAATCATGCTTAATACGTTTTTTCATGTGACTAAAGTCGCAACTTTTTCTAGCGGGATGAAAATCGTGAAGCAAAAAACTTTTCTCAAGTTTTTTGAATGTACGTGTTTGCAAGGCAATGTTAGGTGACATTAGGCAATGTAGGTGACTACAGGCAACTGCAGGCAACATAGGCAACCATAGGCAACAGTTGGTGACTGCAGGGGAACGCAGGCAACATAAGCAACATGAGGCAAAAAGCAATTCATGCAACTTATTCTTGAGGTAGTATTGTATGCACTCCTACTTAAGTAGGTAGGAGGTAAGTAGTTAGTATGTATATACTAGTACTCAATATTTGTAAGCTACTTGTACAAAAAATGAAATGACAATACTGACTTACTACTATTACTGTATGTACCTTTAGATACTGCTACTGTTACCATAGTACTACTAGTTTTCAACATTTTTATGATTTGCAAAAATTTGAATATTGGGGTAACCAGAAAAATTGTTCAAATTTCTTTCTAACTATTTTTCTAAGTAATAATCAGAAAAGAAAATAATTCGTTTTTTTAAATGCCAAAAATATATAATTTTTTAGAGATTTTTATTGAAATTTATCAAACTTCTTTTTTGCATCTGTAGGCTTGTTAGGCAAACATATAGGCAATGTTAGGCAACCACAGGCAACGTTAGGCAACTACAGGCAACTGGCAATGTTAGGCAACCACAGGCAACAATAAGCTACGTCAAGTGTAAAAATGCTTGAAAAGATTTTTTTGTTTTCTCTTAAAAGATTATTATTTTATCGCAGTTTTGTAAAATTGGATATAAAACGTGAAAGTGAAAAATATCACATAAAAATGTGACTTTGGGATGTTCCAGGAATCAGTAGCAAGGAAGGTAATTACACCCAAAAACAAGAGTGAAAACTTCCAGATGTATGAAAAAATAAGTGCCTTGATATCACATGCTCAGGCATGATGGGTTTAGTTGAAACAAGTCACTGTACTCCCTTCCAGATGCTTTTTGTTTTCTCTCAACTCTTCAAAAGGGTCAGGCTTCAGTGGAGATGACATGTCTTGAATTATATGTGAACAATGGTATTAAATAAAATCAGGGACAATGGAATCTGTCATAAGGAAGGGAAAGAAAATTTCAAGTGGTCTTTTGATGCCTTCATGGGCAGAATTGAAGAGCTAGAGAATTGTGACAAGGAGGAAATTGATGAGCTTGTAAAACACTTGACTGAAAGTCCAAGTAATGATCAAGACCCATTTTTATCTCATTGGCTTACCATTTAAAACTATGCTTCTATATATTTCTTTAATGTGGCAATAAAACATAGTAACCTATCCTATTCCTATCTGTGGTAGTTGGTTTGTGCACTACTTTTTTTGATGAATAAATGGAGTGAGCCTGCTACTATTGGAGAAAACTGAGATGGTTTTATAGATATAGAACTGTTCCATGGGACAGAGAAGTCTGGGGTTTGTGGCAGGATCTGCTCCCACAAAGATGCACACACAGTGGATGATTAAGTTGTAGATGAATCCAAACCAGCGTTTCTTTCATCTGATGGTCCTTCCCCAGTATTCTATACATGCTTCCAATTCCTACATGGATTTTATAAGTCTTATTTTCATGACTCATCAAATTGGTTAATGTTGATGTTGGTTCATGTTGATGAAGGACAACATATTATGCACAGGGATTTTTGTGAGTTTGGGAGCAAAAATTGGAAATCCAAACCAAATTTTCTAATTATTTTGAAGCTGTTGCAATGATTTTTCCAACATGGATGTATCACAAGCTGGCAGTGAGTATTTCAAGCAAATGAATGCATGCTTTATTGAGCAATATCAATGCATTTTCAACAAACATGTAGCTTTGTGTTGACATTCAGACCAGAAGTTGATCTATCTTGTTGGATATCATGGTGTACTACCAAATGATTACTTTTACATCTTTCTGGAAAAGAACATCATGTCTGGTGTTCACAAGATGTCACACAAATTAGATGTCATCAAGTTCAGTAATTAAAAATTAAAGTAGAAATGAAAATGAATTTTTGTGTTAAGAGAAGTTGCTATCTTCT
>JALLOT010004245.1:0-10476 GCA_036939595.1 Thalassiosira livingstoniorum | reverse complement strand
GGAAAACCTTAACCAGCCTCTAAGGCAGGTTAAAGTAATGCCCATTTCGGAACTGCTTGAATGAACGGTACCCTTGCGGGATGTGATTGGCAAACCAACCACCTGATTTTGTGTTAGGTAGGTACTACACAGCTCTTTTGATTCAAAACAATTTGTAGAAAATAATTACTTGTTCAGTGAATTATTGTATTTTCATCAACTTGGACATACTTTCACAAAATCATTGCAAAAATATCAAAAAATGTCAGAAAAGTTTCAGAAAATTATTATAAAAAACTTATCTGAAAATTGGGAGAAAATTAGCAGAAAAGAACAAAAAATGGTAGAAAATTTGTAAAAAACTAGCAGAAAATTAGTAAAATAGCAGAAAATTAGCAGAAAAAAGTAGAAAATAGCAGAAAACTAGCAGAAAATGAGCTGAATAAAAAATTTCTGCTATTTTTTCTGTAAACTGCAGCTTATGAGCTGGATTCAGTCTTTAATTACTGAATCATTACTAATTGAATTCAGTGTATTTCTAGAAAGTAGTAACTTTGTTGTCAGATCTTTGACCTGCCATCTAGCTCTACCCACAAATTTGCAACTTGGTGTGTGTAATGTTTGTAGATACTTATTGGTGCAATTTCGGAGAGTCATCCCGTGTAGACCCATCCAAACGGACCAACTAAATCTACTTTAAAATCTCTGTTTTATTATTATGTAGATACTTATTTGCCTACCTCTAAATATGGGTAGTACTACCATCATATGTACTGAGAAGAGCAGATTCTAATTGTTTATTTCTAAAAAGTAAGATCATAAAAAATTGACACGCACATCTAAATCCTAAATTATCTAAAATATCATACAATTACAGTACTATACATGAGAAAAAGATCTACAACCCTCCATCTATATATCTTTAATATTAATATTAATATTAATATTAATATTAAACATTTAATGATAAGACTATGTGCAATGGTAAGCATTTATTTACATTCATAAAAGCAGTTACTAGAGGAGATTATTTGGTATAAGAGAGAAATTCATCCATCACAGGCTGGAACTAATATCATTATGAATGAAAATTTTACAAAGAACATAGCTCTGAACTTAAAAAATCTTCAAAAAATTGAGAATGTTCATCTTTGTATATGCCAAAGGGGTATAAAATTTGAAAAACATACCATTAAATGATGTTTTCTCTGCAAAAAATATTCTTTTAGTACTATGCTAAATAACATAAATGCTGAAGGGCAATTGAAAGCAGCAGTCAATATTTATGGAGAGTAATAATAAAAATTACATAGTGATTTACCATCAGAAATTGAAAAATATAAAACTGCAAAAATCCAAAAATCATCTACTACTGTAATATATATATTATGTAATTTCTCAATCCTGCTTGTTTAGCAGTCAGCACCCAAGGTCATTCAAAATCCTGGTTCAATTTTTTGAGTAGCAAAAGCTACAAAAATACCTAGTGTTTTTACCATACAAAACTGTAAAATACAAAATAATAAAATCAGAAACAATCTAGCACTGTATCATATAGAATATGTAGATTATTGCTTCAACTACTGCAACAATTAGTGGACATGCAAATTAAAAGCATGGGTCAATGTATTTTGCAGCACAAAAGCAGAAAAATACAGTACCAATTGTTTTCATCATACAAACCTAAAAAGTACAAAATTAACAATAAATCCAGAAACATGCTACTACTTAATGGCTTATTTTTTGCAGATTCTTCCTTAATTTGCTGCAGCAGTAAGTTCCATTTGGAAATTGAAATCCTGGGTAAAAAATTTTTTGAATGGCAAAAACTCAAAAAAATTATCTAGTGTTTTTAACATATAAAAACAAAAATTGCAACATTGACAATAGTGCCAGAATCAAGCTTCTAATTGATGATATTCAATTTGTGGTATATGATTTGTTAATTCTTGCTTCATTTGTTAAAACAGTTAGTACCCATAGCATTCAATAAGAATGAATTGATATTTTTTGTTTGCAAAAAGTAAAAAAAAATAACTTTTTTGCCGTAGAAACTGAAAAATAGGAATTCAAAATCAAGGCAGAAACAAGCTACTACTTCAAGAGAAATAAATATCTTTTAGATTCTTCCTCCAGTTGCTGCAGTATTTAGTTACACAGAACTTAACACACCTTGGTCAGTATTTTTTTTTCATTCCAAAAACTAAAAAAATTACATACTGCTTTATCACTAAAAACTGAAAGTCTTTATAAAGTTGAAATTAAAGCCAGAATCAAGCTGCTACTTCATAATACTTAATTTTTAAGTTATTGCTTAAGTTGCCACAGCAGTTAGCACCCATGGACCTTGGTCAGTATTTCGTTTTATGACAAAAACTGAAAAAATATCTAGTGTTTTACCATGCAAAACAAAATATCACAAAATTAAAAATATAGACAGATCCAAACTACTACTTATGGTAAATAATTTATGGATTCTTGATTGAGTTGCTGCAACAGTCATGGCAATTACAAAGCATTGGTCAGTATCCTAAAATTTATTGATTTAGATGAGTAATACCAATGCACGGGTGTTTTTTATGTAGAACATGGCAGAAACATAAAATCATGTGATGCTATATAATAGTATTGAGCCACAAAAACCCCTTTATCTATTGCTAAGTAAAAAAACTAGAGTTACCAAGCACACAATTAGATTAAGAATCTGCATTTTAAAAATGCTCTAAAATCTGCAAATTTAGTGAATTGACTTCACCACTTCAAAAGTTTAAGCTCTGCACTCAATAATCAAAAGTTTTGATAGCCCTTCAACTAACAAACAGCTTGGGTAAAAATTGCACCACATCAGCTCCCATCTTTTGTAAGTTAAGAATTCCAAAAAGAATCCACAGGCATGTTTTTCTGAAGAAAACATTGATAAGTCAATGCTTAGCTCAAATTTAAGACTAAATCTTCAGAACTTACTTCTGTCACCCCTACATCAAGCATGCCCAGGACAGTTTTGGTTCAGAATAGAGGTCCCAGCAATCTAATCAAATCCATTAAATCAAATCTTGGGTACAGTAACAACTTACAACCCAAACAGATTACAAAAAATGGAGGGCACGGGGGAGACTATTTGGAGGATTTCACATGGATGGCCTCAACTTTGTTGTCTTGTCCTGTCCATTAGCTTGTCCAAGCCCTTAATTTATTGGTGCACTCAATTTACTTCAGAATTGTGAGTGAACTCTTCAAATTCTCTTGGTTTACCTTGTATTTTGTCTTGTAGGTCACTTACTTGCTGTTCTTGTCTTACAAAACCACTTCTGGGACTTTCATGCTTCTAATAATGTATACCAAAAGTGTTTGGGCAATACAAAATTTACCCAAAAAATTCTGTCTCAAGAAGCTCTACTGCTTGGGTAAAACATTTTGATGACTTGCAAGTTGAATCACTTAATCCTATATCATTTTCACAAGGAAGTACTTCATCAGGTTTACCCAATGGTTTAAAATGTAGAGAATCTTTAATAAAAAATGCCTAAAATTTTTAACCTGGGTGAATAGGCTTTACCACTTTAAAATTTTAAGCTATGCTCACAGTTAACCAAAAAGATTGACAGTATATCAACTAATACACAATTGGGGGAAATATTGCACCGCACCAACCCCTTTTTTGCAAGTTACAACTTCCCAATAGAATGGGCAGACATATTTTTCTGAAGAAAACATGGACAAGTCAAGTTCACCCCAAGTTTATGGCTAAATCTTTAGAACTGACATAAATTAAGGGTACCCACAAGCATAATTTTTGGCTTTATCAGTCACTGTTACATCAAGCATACCCAGAACAAATTTTAGGTGGGTTCCAACCCATTGGATCAGATCTTGGAGTACTGTAACAATTTACCCCAAACACAACCCTTCAAAATATTGCAACATTTCATGGGGTACTCTTTTCATGGTTGTTGCACTATTTTTCTGGGCAAGCTAAATCCAGGATCTCGCATGACATAAGGGTACCTCCAGAGTTCAGACAACAGGAACTTGGTATCTGATGAAAGATCCCTTATCTTGTGGCAAGGTTGCTTGCCCTGTGCATGTTCAATGGTTATCCACCTGTTCATACTATCCTGAATATCTGTAGACAATCTCACCTAGCTTGATACTCTGTTGTCTTTCTGAAAGTTTGACTTATCCCATAACAAGTAGCCAAACCATCCTCTGACAAGAGTAACTTTCAGAATTGGCCTGAAAACACTTGAGTCAATCTTAAAGAGCTCTATCATATTTTATGAAAAGAGAAAGCTCCCCAGAGGGTTGTGTAAAGAACAGTCCTGTAATTCTTCTTTTTCTTCATTCACCCTCCATCAAATGCTCAATCCCCCATATCTAGTTTCATTGCTGAACAATGTAGCATTGGTCAGGCTAATACTGTGGTGGTTGGTTCCTGTTTCTCCTTTCAAATCTCCAATCAGGCACAAGGTCACATATGGTAAATTCTCACCTTTTTTCACTCTTTTTGTATTTAATCCTTTGGGACAGAGTACCTTTTTACAAATTACTAAGTGGTGCCAATTCCTCCCAAATCAGCAAAGAAACTTTCATCCTACACAATGATCCAGCTGTTAGGATAGCCTAGAACATCCCATACTTTATCAATTTTTGTCATTCTATTTCAGGGGCTTCCACCATGTCTTCCTTAACTAGCTCTAGCAATTTTATGATAGTCCTAATTGATACAGGCTTGCTGGAGTGAGTATTGTGCCCCATCTGATACTTCATGCCACAAAGGAAGTTCAAAAAGAATTCTGATAGAGTGGAACAGCTTGTTAACCTGATCTCACCAGTTCCTTTTGCAAGCAAAGAGCCTTTTATCACTCCAAGCAGTGAATGATCTCATGTTTTTGAACATGTCAACCTGACTTTCCTTGTTGTACCAAACTGGATATACTTTCCAATTCATCCAGTAGCAATAAGTACCTTCTGTATCATATCAACAGCAACACTCATATGCACTTGATCAGTCAAGGGGAAAGAGCTCTGGGACAGGAAAGAAGCAGTTTTGTTTGTTGCTTTGCAGATCTGCATAATTGCCTTTGCTTCTCACAGGTGAGTTTTAATGATTCCCCTATCTGTGCCCATCATGTCATCTAAATTAATAAATTGATGTGACAAATGGCAATGACATAAGAAGAGTCACTTCCAAGCCAATTCATATGTCCCTTAAGTTTTGCATCCATAAGTCTTTATGAACTAATTGATCATGCACACATGCCTTCTTTGAACCCCTGATTAACTCTCATTTCTCAATCTTGCTGCTTGGACCTCTTGTTCCCTGCTTTATCTGCAACAGTAAATATAGGAAATTCAATTGTGTTGAGGTATGTCTAGCACTCCTTGTGCCATGCTTGGCCACAATCAGGCCAGCAGTTTTGGGGGAATCAGAAGTTTGTGCGCAATATTCTCTCCATGGGCTTCACTCTCCAGAAAAACTTCACACAGGAGCCTTCCCATTTCCACTAGCAGCAGAGCTTGATTGAGGGACCAGGCCAGGGGTTACAATGTGATAGATGGAAAATGACACCAATCACAAGGGCTTAAACATGTCAGTAGGCAAAAATATTGCACCTATCATAACCAGAAAAGTGAAATTTTAGACTTTGTTGAACATTTCCTCCAGTTTTGGTATCATCAACCAAGGTACCACAAAAGTATGAAAATTGTCTGATCACTTGTGTTGTAATTTCAACTGATCCTTGAGAGCCACATTTGCCAGTGCTGGTAGAAGAAAAACAACTGCAAGCAATGTTTGGGTTCATGCAAGTGTATCCAGTCCACATGGCAGTCCACAATTCCCCTTTTAATCCAATGGCCTTCCTAAAATATTTTGGGTTGAAGTAAGGGGTTTCAAATCCTGTCTTCCTGACCACTCTTGCACCCATTCCAACAATACAAAACATTTTTACATGTAGCACTCCTGCACATCTTGACAATTCTGAGTATATCCTTCCATTTCATCACTCCTTCCATCAGCATTCATCTTGGGATTCCATACATTCCTTGAGCTATCATTCTTGTACCCGTTGCACACACCACATGAATGGTCAAACTGAAATTCAGCTCGATGTGCTGCGTATTGAGCATTAGATTTTGCAGCAGCAGGGAGGAGGAAAATCCTTTGTAAAGACATTCTCTGTGGTCAAATTGTTAGTAAAAATAAAGAATTCTGCATTTCAAAGATACCCTTGTCTGGCCTCTTCCTATGTAGATTCCACCAAATTTGAGAGCTCCTTGAAATGTAAACTTTTATTCTCCTCATACTTCTCTCACATTCCTATCTTGTACCTCAACACATTCCTTCCTGACACACTACTTCCAAATCCTTGATCAAAAGCATCAACAAAAACTTAAACAGCCTGAAAAATAGTTTTGGGAGTCACGATCCTTAGTGGCAGAGATAAAGACGTAGTTAATTCCAACAAGGTCTCTAAGTTTTTGTACAATCTGGGAGCATTTGGAGTTTTCCCTATGGTGATTCTCTTGCCAGAACAGAAGCTGGAAAACTATAATCTGCATGTAAAATCAGCACTTCTGGCTCAAAATTTTGCTGAAAAAGGAATTCATTGCCTCCTTTGTTCTCCAACCATCACAAATCCCTGGTTATATCCAACCCAGTTGGGCTCATACAACCACCATTCCATTTTTCCTCCTGGCTTCCATCCTTCCACATCTCTGCTTCTATGCAAATATCAATAGTAAGATGAAAACTCTTAAATTGTGTAATTTTAGCAAAGTAGGTGCAAGTTTCATACACCAAATAATAGCCTCAGTTGAATATGATCTATTTGTGACATAGCTTCACTTCTCCTCAAGATACTTATTCAAAACAGTTCTCTACAGCTGACCATGCCCTTGAACAATCATATAATGGCGCGTAGAATTATTCAATTCCTTTGTATGTTAAATTTTGAGCATGCTACTGTATTCATTCAAAAAATCAAATCGGCTAGACAGTTGAAGGGATAATTCATCCCACTAAGGTTTAAATGTTTCAATATGGCCTATTTATTACAGGGTGTTTAATGATTTTAAATAACCTGTTTGAGAAGAAAATTTCATATTTGAATAGTATTATTAAAGTATATAATAAGTATAAATATATAAAGAATGAGAAATTGTAAGAACATAACAGTCGCAACCATTTAAATAAAATATGTAAGGTGGGTATACATACAATCCGTTGAAAAAAATTAGTATGAAAAGTTTTCTCTTTTACTAAAGACAGGATCAGTGGTCTGGTCAGCTGTAGGATTAACTTTAACTTTTCCACTTGTCTTTAGATACTAGAGCACATACTCCTAACCAAGCACAAAATGGACCACATCACCATCCTATGAAACAGGGCATTGTTTGCAAAGTCTAAACTTTCAGGCTGAATATTAAATTCAAAAATAACTTATGACTGAGGCCACTTGGTAGCTGGCTTCCCCAGACAACACCTGAGTTAGCGTCATGCCTTGATCATCATTCATAAAAGTCAATAGATCACAGGCTGCCTTCCCATTGTCTCTCAATTTTGAGACCCAGCTCAAAGATAGATTGTAAGATTCCATTATTGTAATGTTAAGTATTAAGCTGTAACCTTGTTCAATGAACAGGGTTGGAGGTATCCATTCTGTTGTCTTAAATATTTCATCTACCACCATTACCATCTTAACAAAATTATGAAGAGAAGGGGATAACCCCAAAAGATTGCATGCACAATAGTACAGAACTTATTGTGCTTCTTTTCTTTGTCCAACAAAAGGCCGATATCTACTCCAACAAAGGACCACACTCTTGGGTGCATGGGAAAATTAAGAAACATGTCCACTATGTCCTTTTTCGACATCCAGGAATTGTATTCCAATGTCTACAGCAGGAATTCAATGGTAGGTAGCAAAATGATGGATTCCAGATGTTTTTCATTCAATCCATGGTCTATTGGATCATGCATCATGTGTCTGTGCTGATCTCCTTTTGTGGAAAGTAAAGTACCTTGTAGATTTTAGCCTCAGCCAAGCCTTTACCAAGTACATAAATTTTTGTGACCTTGAAAAATTTTACTTCACTTCCTGTCAAATATTGGGGTCCCTAATTCTTGGTTGCTGAGCCATACTCTTTGGGCCCTTGTCATCAAAGAACATGGGAACACAAATCTTGGCAATTTGTCAATAAAGCTTTGGAATTCTGAAATGATAAATTTTTTTGACCCAGCATTGTATTGAAACCAGTTTGTGTGGGATGTGTACCAAAGAATATGCCTGATACAACTCATTGTCTAAGGCCAACTTGGGAGTTCTAGGCAAATCCCATCAGTTCAGACCAAATATGCCTCTACAATTGACCAGGAAGTCCCATAAAAGATTGAGATTGAACCAGTTTAAAGCAACTTTTCACAAAAGTTCCAGATATTGCAATTCAGCCACCAATACTTTGTCAGTAAATATTCTATCATTCCACAAAAATTCAGGTACTGGTGCATCATGTGCATTTGTGATGTTGACAAAAGCTTGTGATCTTCCAACAGCCACTGAGTTTCCCTTACCTCAAAATAATTCTAAGCTTTATCATGTTGAGAAAGCTGAGGAGCTTCACTTGAAGAGAGGAGGACTTGAAAGTGCTCAGAAATAAGAGAAGAAGTGAAGCATCCCTTTGATTCCATGTGGAAACCATGTATAACATCAGACCCATGAACTGTAAGCCTGTATTTGTGATTTGTCTGCTAGAACCACACAATGAAAGGGATGTTGTTTATACAGAATGATGCTAAACTTCACCTCTTTTCCCATGTCCAAATAAACAAGATGCCCAATACTGTACAGCAAGAAGTCAATGTAGAGCAGTCAGCCAACTTAACATGGAAGACAGTAGTGCAAGACTCCAAGGAGCCATAATCAGCAGAAAGACTCCCAGCATATGAAGTTGCTTTGTCATAGTGATGGTTAAGTTGAACCATTGGGATGTGCGTGTACTTCTTGATCAGGGAGTCATTAAGGCTTTCAGTGACCTCCCATGAGAACCAAATATTTCTGGAATCCAAAACTTTGTTTAACAACTAAGGCAAAGAAGAGAAAGATACATTACAAAATCCCAAATAAAAATTCTCAGAAAGATCATCAAAAAATGAAGCAGGTGGTGATAATTCCTGCCCACCATGATCATCAGCTAAAACTGAAGGGGTGGAAAAACCACCTGTTTATCAGTACTGTGGCTGTTGATACTGTCTGTAATCCAACTACGTCTTTTAGTATGACATAAAATTGAGTTGAAAGTAGGTAGGTTTTATGGTGTGTAAACACCAATACTATGAAAATCTGAATGAACAGCCATGTTGTCCATGGTAAGAATAGTACATCTGTTTACTGGAATGAATGATTGTTGGATGTTGAGTAAATGCCTCTCTACAGCCCATTGCTGATGGGTGTTGATGAATTTGTTTTTTTTATGAAAAAGGTATGTCATACTAATATGATATAGTCCTCCCTCTATGGGGTTTTGTGTAGAACTGGTATGTTTTAATTTTTCTGCCAAGAGGAGGCCAGTAATTCAACGTCAGGGGGCAAATGGCCAATGATGCCAGCCCAAGCAATGAGAAACAAGCAACCAAAATGGTTGCAGAAGAAACCATGAGAGGGAGCAAGCACAACAAGCCGCACATCAACCAAGTTAACCAACCCACCCACCACCCTTCCTACACATCACCACAAAATTAAAGTGATGCCCTAGAACGACATTGGGGCCAAGAATGCCATCCAACAGGATACAATGTGTGCGTCACCAAACACTGAAAATCGATGCCCTAGAACAAAGCTGAACCAGAAGAAAACAAATAGAACCAGTGGATACGACATGTGTGTCAACAGTGTAGCCAACAACCAAGGGTGCCACCCAGAACAAATAAGAAACAAGGGTGGAGGGGAAGAAGTGGCTTCTGCAAGGTGCCAAAGCTTCGATTGGGAAAACCATCAAACACCACCAACCAGAGCAAACCCTACACAAAGGAAAGCTGCCCAAAAAATAGGGACAGATCAAAAAAGAGCGAGGAGCGCCAAATGGAAAGGGGAGAAGCGGGAGAAAAGGGGTATGAATTGACAGGAAGCCGGACAAGAGCAAGGGGGTAGCAGTGGCCAGGACTTTCACTGTGGGGGAGTGCTAATGAATGAAGCGGAAAAGCCGTGGATACTTTTGAATAATAATTTACAGTTTGAGGAGCATTAGAAACGAGGGTGCAAATGCAAGATGCCAAAGAACCGAGGGTGCAGAAAGAGAAAAAACAGCAACAGCACAAAAATTACTTGGAAGGCAGCATATTTTTTAACCGTGGACTTTTCACATGGACATGCTGAACGTGCAAGGGTGTGCTAGAATCTGGGTATTCTGGGTTCCACGCCTAGCATGTTCCACGTGGCTACAGTGGACAGACAGCAGATTGTTACGTGTTTTTGTCTAGCATAGTCAGTAGTGTACCAT
>JALLOT010004244.1:0-10481 GCA_036939595.1 Thalassiosira livingstoniorum | reverse complement strand
GCGTGTTCATTTTCTTAGCCTCTCTTGGACCTTGGACTTCGACAATGGACAATGGTCATGCCGGTGTTTCCACGCGTGCTGTCAATTCTCTCCAGTTTACCGTCTGTCTTGTTGGCAATAGCAACAATATCATTCGCCTCAGCACGAATTGATGCATACAATTGCTGGATAGAGAAAACACGGGGCTCGGTGATCAATCAATGCTATCATCTGAACCATCAAAGGTTTGGCATCAGTGCGTTTTCTCATCCTCCACCCAGATCTAAATCTGTCACTGCTGCCTATGGCATTGCTGCATCGGCGTCTCCCTCCGTTGGTGAAACACAAGCAAAAGACGACGAAAGAATAAAAAGAATAAAGGAAACAGAATCAAATTCGGCAACTACGTCGCCTCTCCTCTATCTTCTCTCCCTCCCTCCAAAAAATGACACTTTCCAACTTCCTGCAGAGTCGTTAATACGAGAATGCTGGAAGTGGAAAGATTCCACCTTGGGTGATGGGAGGGATTATTTTGTCCCCCGTCCTACGGCTTTGAGGGAATTTCATTCTTTGTTTGTTGGTTTGGAGTGTTCTGTGGAATTTTACTTGGAACAATGCGACAAAATTAACACATATGGCGGTTATGATGATGGGGACGGTGCCATTTATCATCACTATCCTGTTAAAGTTGAGTTGAGAATGCCTAAAGCACTTGCCGAGAATGGAAGGCCAAAAGAAGTAATAATGTTTCAAACGGGAGTGCCACCGAAACTGGATGCATCTTCACAAAAAGCCACTGTGGTGGAAGATTTCGTGGTGGAAGAGTGTGCAGCCCTCAGTAATTGTGCCCGACTGGATGTCATCCTATCTCTTCGACCAATCCAAAATCGCTATGATATTTCCAACAATATTCAAAAACATTCAGCAACAAAGGAAATGGCTGCAGAAGCTGCACGATACGCAGTGGCATATCATCTTCAACGGCAGATGTCATCAAAACGCTCCAAAACTACGTCGTTGCTTGAGCGTACTGGGCTTGCTTCGTGGTTGGATCTTCCCGGGGCCGTCAATATGGATGCTTCCAATCAACAATCTTTTGCGAATGATGCCCGTGATGTTGTAGACGAAGTCATCCCATTAGCACAACGACTCACGGTCCTCGAAGGACCCCTTCCTATCAGCACTCATCTTTCTCACATTGCAGCCGGACTTGCGCCTCGTCCGAACCGACCTGAGAGGGAGGTTATCTTTCGTCCCTATTCATCTAGAGATGCCCATATTTTATTGCAATTAAAGCGGACTGTTGAGGTGGTTTCAGTTTTGGATTCAGTGAATGAAAATAATGAAAATGGAGGTCGTGGACCAACAAAAGGTGTTAAACGCGAAGGAAAAAATGGCAATGGGCGTGGGAGAATAAAAACTCTGTTGGATGGAGCTCTTACCGCTGGCAAAGCCGCTAGAAATGAAGATATTGTTCCCGAAATTCGTCAATTAAAAGAGTTTGGATCTGATGGGACACCGCCCTCGAATCTGGCCCGCGTTGTTGCAGAGGTAGGTTGATTGGTTTTAATTTCTCGATGGATAATTCCTTGCTATGATTTTTTGAAGTCATCTCCTTCGATGTTATGATTTTTTGCCAACTGAGGATGCATTTATCATTATTTTGTGCTGAACATGTGGTTTTGTGCATTTTGAAGGCGGCAATACAGCGTGCTGTGAATCCATCAGTGTCCAATTGTGTGGAGAGACTGGCGGCAATGGAGCAATCAGAACGGATATATTCTTTGCGATGTCGTGTCCATGACCTTGTTTCTTCTCTTTCAGATATGGCAGAAAAATTATCACCTCATTTACAATCTCAGAACTCGGATGAAGCACAGAGGAAAAACGATTTGATTGAAAGCAATTGGGGTCGTGAGCAAAATGTTCGACCTGCGTTGCAGAAGCTTGCAAATCAACTTCTCCATGCACCAACAATGGAGTTGAGAGAAGGAAATTTGTCAGTTGAAGAAATAAATGAAGCAATGAATAAGATTGAAAAGGAGTTGTACGATCGTTTGGATTATATTTTAGCTAGCCAATGAATAGTGTAATACAGCACAATGGTGAACGGCGGTAGTTATTATGTTTCTTGAAATTGAATAAGAATTTTTACATTTTGTGCGTATTAAGTTGCTTAGATTTCTTGAATTTAAACAAACCAATTTCATTACATTCTTCAAAAGGCAATCGTGTTTGAATGTTGAAATGAAACAGAGCATACGCTACTCAAGCGAAATGACGTTCATAACAGCTCAGATATGCAGAACTAACATCCTCTCTCGAACTGCCTCCAATAGCCTCGGGTCATTGTATCCGTTGTACAATAAGGAAGAATCATCGCTCGGTTTCCCGCTTGCAACTGATGCAAAAGATGGAAAAGTGGTCAACGTTTTAACGGAAGTAAACTCGCGAACCACTTTTCGAAATGACTTTCTTTTGGATTTTCGCAGTAGTGATGGCCTTTTAAGTTTTGTTGGAGAGTAGTCCGCAGAAGACTGGACTTGTGACGTGTGGATGTTGCTGCTCGTGTCTGTGGGATTTAACTCAGTAGTAACGCTTATATCCACCGCAGCCGTTGACATAATCGAACCTCCGGGTGGACGCTCGTCTGATAGAGCAAGCTCGATGGCAGGAATTGATGGCGCAGTATATTTAGAGTCTGTTCTCATTATGGAATCCGTTGGCATGTCTTTGAAAGTCACGGTCATTGCTGATGGACTGGACACGGACCTCCTCACCACGTCCTCGACATCGCAACATGAGTCTCCAAGGCTCCATCCCACTTCTGAAGACAAGCAACTTTCCTTCATCGAAAGCTTGGCGCTGTCCACTGAAATAGAACGATGGAGGCCATCGTCTCCTTCTGGGTGCGGATTTTTGTTGCCCCCCATGCAAAGAATGCGACTCTCTTTATTTATGATGTAGATATCCCGTCGATCCATCCCGGCCATTTCGTAGGCCTCAGCGTCTGTTGTTTTGTTACCAAAGCCGGCTAAAAAAAGGCGATTATCCCAAGACAGCTGACCTTCTGAGTCTGAAGAAGCCTCACTAAAACTTTTAGTCAATTTCTTATCCATATTCGTGTGGGAGCAAACTCTACCATTCTCTTCTACCATCTTTTGTCTATATTTCCACTCTTCTCCTCTTGCAGCAACAAAAGGCAAAACTACCTGCCTTGCCAACATGTCAGCTTTGAACTGATATATATTTTTTGCCACAAGCTCCGAATACAGGACAGATGAAAGAGGCCCCGTGTGACATAAAATGGGGCCTGGTGGAAGGTTGAATTTTGAGGTGGACATCAAATTAGCAACAGATGCAGTCGTTTCCTCTGATTCCTGACAAACAGAGAGCAACAGTTTTCGCGTTTGGTAAACGAGACTGATTGGTCTTGAGCTGAGGTAGAGAAAACGAATGTTTCCTTCTCGCATCGGCAAGTCGGGAGTTGTAAATTGTTCACAGTTGTACACCGGCTTTATACTGCCATCCAACTCANTCGGGAGTTGTAAATTGTTCACAGTTGTACACCGACTTTATACTGCCATCTAACTCATTTGCAGCTCTACCAAGTTCAACTAACCGATGAAAAAATCTACAAATTCCACTGTGCACGTGCTGAAAATTATCTTGAATCACTGTATCAATGACACCCCGTACATCACTTTTGGTTACTGTTCCATCAACGTCAGAGACGATAACTGAGTCGCACGCAGACCATAGATAGAGGTAGGCTTCTGCAGTGCCGAGAACATTGCCCTTCCTAGAGTAGAGAGTGTACCGAAGAAGGTTTCGACCGAAATGAAGTATGGCTTTTTTGCCTTGTCCTGCTTCGATTGTGTGGGAAGGTGTTCCGTTGTTATTCTCTTCTGTGCTATCGTGTTCATCGTTTTCTCCCGATTGGCCTCCAACCAGCATGTTCAAAGTTTCCGTACAAGGTCTCAGATCATTCCCGTCAACAAATCTACAAGTTGTATCTGTAGAGTCATCACTTTTCCCACCATTATCGTTGCCAGTTCTTCCACCACCAACAATGCTGCTTCTGCGTGCAAATATCATATCCAGTTCTGGAATGTATCTTCCGTTAATTTGTAGTTTCACATTTGATGCTCTTTTAAATCGAATATGTGGTGGTGACATTGGCTGCTGCTGCTGCTGTGACTTTTGCTGTTGAAAATGATTCTGATTTTGTTGAGATTGATTTTGCGATTTTAAACGTTGCTCCAAATGGTCATTGTTCGTTTGGTGAACATCATATTTCTCGTCTCGCTGCATTTGTTCTTGCTGTGGAACTCTAATTGGTTCTGAACTATCTGCTTCACCTCCATCGTCGCAGGATTTCAGAGGAGGTTCTTTAAACTCAACCTCTTCTCCTTCGTCGATTCTTTCATGGGTTGAAATCGAACGACCCGATGAATTTTCACTTATCAAGTCAGTACTTTTCATACAGTCACCAAAATCTCCGTCGTCCAAACTTCCGTGGCTGCTACCTCTATCTGAAGTATTTGACGAAGATCTGGAGAAAAAGGAGCTAAATTGCCTTGCAACTGAAAGAACCGGTGCTGCACCTGATTTTGCCGAGGATGGAAAAGAGACATAAAAGTCCGAAGAGGCAATGACGCCTTTGGCAGGCGGTGGTTTTGAACGGCGGTGTTTACGATATTCCACTGCTTGTGGCGCTGCTGTTGTTTCTGGTTTCGCTGGCGTTTGATATTGAGACGAGTCACCGGGTTCCCTTTCGCTTTGGGCACTTCCATCGTCCGATTTGGAAGAGCAGTGTAAGCATTGGGTATCTCTTTCGCCATTGTCATACTTTTTTAAGCTACTCTGTCGTCGTTTGCGACTAATTGGGGGAGGAGGTACAACGACAATGACATCAAGAGCATATCCTGTGATCGTTCCGAAGGGAGAGGAGGTGGGTAGTGACGGCGGCGGCGGTGGTGGTGATTCCATTGTACAGTCGCTCATTGACATTGCATGGGGATTGGGGATCAATCCATGGTTTTGGCAGGTTTTTGGAGAAACGGTATGTATCTTTTGTAGTAGTAGTAAGTATGTAGCAGAATACTACTTAATACTTACCTAAACTACCTACTACCATGGTACTACGCAACAGGTAAAGATGATTTGCTGAAGCCATCCTGAACAACACCGTCCAATGGGCCGACCAAATAAAATATTCTATTTTTACACGTATCTCTGAACTCATAAACATATTTGCTACATTCACAACATCATTTCTCAAGTCTCAGATGAATTTTTATTTCTGAATAGAGTGCATTAAATTTCAATTTTATTTCTTCAAACATCCAATCACCATAAATGTTGCAAATTATAGGGTATTTCTTATGTCTTATGGCAATCATCATATGTAGTTAGGAAAGCACAATGCCCACCATCAGTGGCAAGCAACAACAGCATTTGCAAGTGATTGTTTATGATGGCAACTGGCATGGATGCTTCCCCTTGCCTGATCTTTCTCTAAATATTGGGAGTCTACTCTCTTTCAGTTGCATTGTGGGATGGGATTGGTATCTGGTTCTTATTTCTTTGTCATCCTTTGACAGTGACTTAGTGGAAACTATGATATTGTTGTCAACATTGTCATCAGTGACAGTGATGACGATAGTATTGAAATAAAAATAAAAATAAAAATAAAAATGAAATTAAAGTATTGCAATGGCAATCCCTTCTTTTTGAATTCATGTAAAGCCTGCAGTATTTATCCTGTTGTAGGCAAAGACAACCCTGTAATTCACATTATAAATTATGATTTCTTTGTTCATTTAGGTTTTTATGTAAACGACAAGGCTAGGGTGTATCACATTGGGAACTGTTATCAGTTTCAATATTTCTTCTGCCTCACAGTTTTCAATCAAAAATCAAAACTATGAATACACTGTCTATGAAATGATTTCAGCAGCAACAACCAAAACACCTATCTAAGACAAAGCTACAAAATAGTAAATAATTTAATTGATAGAAATTTAAAGTAATGATATCATGGAGACAAAATGAGGATGAAATAGAGAATTGGAATGGCTGCATAAAAAAACAATCCATTGTCAGAGAAATTGATCAGCTGTGAAAGAGCTTGTAAACTGTAATGCAGAATGATGGTGACAATGCCATAACCATTACCAAACAATTAGACATGTAGGATGAGATATGAGAACAAGAAAGCAGTTTCCTTCAGAGTGCCAATTGTGAGAGACAATTACCAAAAAATAAAATTAAAGCAATATCTTCCAAAAGTTAGTATTATTTTTTTGACAATAAGTTCTTTGAAAAATGGCCCAACCATTTAGCTAAGTAGCTAAGTATTAAATCTATTATCTAGACAGACTCTTAAAATGACTCTCAAAATGGACTACCTTCTCCTTATTTCTTTAACAGGTATTAGTAAGTACAATATACTACCCACTAACTACTCACCTGCAACATGAATAAGGTCCACTAAGGCCATCATAAGTCTAAAATGAAAACCAGTAGAACTTTGGTATATTTCAACGTACTTCTGTATCTGGACAAAATCTGATATGTTCCATGCAAACATGTTTTCTCATCTCTCATATTCAATTCCTCTAGAGAACTTAATTGTTTATTTTAAATCATGAACTCTATTTCTAAAGTTTATTTTTGCAACCATGTTTGCCATATGCAGTAGGGAACACCATAATACATCATTGTAGTAGTAGGAGAGTACTTACATACTACTTACAACATACAACACCAATAGATGATGTTGAATCTCTCTGCGTTCAAGAAGCGGGGCTGTCTGATGACAGGCAATGATGTTGCATGACTATGCTTTGGATTTGAGTGGCTGTGATGCCCCCACCCTACTAGACACACCTATTGTGTTGCCATTTACCATTTAAGGACTATGAAATAAAAAGAAATTATAATATTTTGAATTGTAGAAGATTGTAGGTTGTGACAATGTTATTTTGCTGTCACACAAAACAAGTCATCTTACATCATAACAGCTGATCTGCACTTTTGTGATTGTCATAGGTGATAGTGAGACAGCAGCAGCAATGTCATCTTGACTAAAGGCAAATTAGCTCATACAAAAGGACAAAAAAACAGCAATGCAAGCACCATGATGACAATGGTGGCAACAGCAGTAATTAATGGACTTCTGACAGGCAGCACCAGGAATTTTTCATGAAAAGTTAAAATATAAGTGTTGCTGTAATTGATGATGTACATGAATCAACAATAAAGCAATTCAGAACATGAATATCACATTGAACAATAAGTGCATGAATAGTGGTGGGGTCCAAGGATTGCAAGCAAAAGGGGATGTGAGTAAGAATTTCTGCAGCAATGATGTGGCAATCCTATTGCCAACCTGCTTACTAATTTCAAAAAATACTTGAATGAGTGTAAAATAGGAGTGTGTAAGTAGGTAGATAAGTTGTAAGTACTTACTTTTAATTGTCACAATATAATAATAGTCAAAACTTATTTTCAGAAATCAGTTCTTTGATTGGTTGCCGGCCCTTTTGGACGGTCTTTCTCAGAACGGTGTCAGCGGACCTTCTCACAAAATAGGAGTTTTGAGGTACGGGAGAATACGTACCATACCTGCCTACACGTATGCACGCATGCTCACGCGCGCATGCATAGTTAGTTAGTAATAGTAGGTACTACTCGTATGGTAATAAAAAATGTAGTACCATACATACTTTTATTTACGTAAGTACTTCTACCTCAATCCTGCATAGCATGGACAAACATATGGACACGACAATAAATGGACAACGATACTTTTAGAAGATAAGAAGTAGATGGCTGTAGATGGCTGGGCGGGTGTGGCAAGTGGCAAACAGGAAAAAGTTCTCAGCGGAAGTTGGCGGTGCAAGAGGTTGCGAGTTGCGAGTTGCGAGTTGCGAGTCACAAGTTTCAAGCCAAGCTGATTCCACCCTGCCTTGCATTTGCCAATCGCCCTTCCCTTGCACATACTTTAACATACAATTTGACTTCCAAACTCCACCAAAAACCATTTCTTGGCGATAGTCAACACAAATAAACCCCGTAATCATGGTGAAAGATTATGTGATCACATTCCTCTGGTGGCCAGATGGAAGCCCATCCACCACAATCGTAGCGATTGTTGTTGCGTTCACTATTGCCATCCTAACCATTCACAAGAAGAATGAACCCACCTCACCATCGTTATTGCCCATGTCCCAAGCTGGTTTCTTCCAAACCATTCGCGAGCTTGCCGGCAGTCGCACGCCCTACTTCCTACTTGATCAGGCTCGTGCAATCGGATGCAACAACTATCGGCTACCCCTGCCCTTTCCAGTGGCTGTAATTGGAGACGCCAAATTGGCTCGATCCATCTTGTCCAACCCCAAACATGACAAACCGATAGAGATGCTGAAAACCTTTGAAATTGCGTTAGGTGGCCCGTGCATGTTTACAGAATTAAATGAAAAGGCTATGCCAAAGAGAAAGGCAACTTCTAGAGCGTTTTCGCCAAGTGAAGTGCGAAGTAGGATGAACGGGGTTTGTCACCGACACGTTGAGAAATGGATCGAAGACGTCCTGGAACCAGCAATTGCAACTGGATCTGCAATTGATCCTTGTCGCGAGATGCTTGACGTGGCATTTCAAGTGGTGTGTGAGGTTGTATTTGAGTATGATGCAACGCGTGAAGAATGCGAACTCTTTTTGAATCACAACGTGGTCACAGCAACCGAGTTTGGATTTAAGCAGATGATGAACCCATTGAGACCCATCTTGGGAAAGTGGCTACAAGAGCGGAAGAAAGCGTATGAAAGCGTTGAATGGATTCACCAGTTTGGCCTGAAAATTATTCGGGAGTTTCAGTTGAAGAAAAAAGAAGGTCGCAATGCTAAAAATTGCAACACAGTGATTAATCTGGTGGATAGCGATCCTCGTTACACTTCCAATGAAGAAAAATTGCCAGAATTACTGCTATGGTTATTTGCTGGGCATGATACTGTCGGATTATCAATGGGTACAGCACTGTGGCACTTGGCGCAACATCCTTCCGAGATGGAAAAAGTTAGAAATGCTCTGCGAAAAGTTTCAGATCCATCAGATAGAGCCAATGTAGAAGAGCTTCAAAGTGTAATTAAAGAAAGCAATCGTCTTCTGTCAGTTGTAGCAAACATTTCGATGCGCAAAACCGGCGAAAACATAACAACACCAGATGGATACTTAATCCCTGAAGGTACAACAGTTTTCTTGCCACAACATCTACCGAACCACGATCCAAACATCTACAAAAATCCAGATTCTTTTTCACCTTCTAGATGGAGTGATGCTTCGAAGGAAATGCTTGATGCCCACATGCCATTTGCTGTAGGATCCAGATCCTGCCCTGGGCTGTCTCTTGCAAAAGCAGAAATGAATCAAATTCTGCCTCGTCTGATTTTGGATTATGATTTTGAAATAGTTGAAATGGGAGAGCCAAAGTTTTTCATTAGTTTGAAGCCTGTTGGTGCTCGTCTCCGCCCCAAACACGTCTAGAATTTAGTTCATGGGAGCAGGCAGTTATGTTACTGTAATAAAAGGTGTTAGAGTAGTAGGTAAAACATTAGTAGTGGTCTAAGGAGTTAATGTAGTACAAGCTCTTCCTCTGTATGAAAACATAATTACCTAGAAAAATGAATGTCTCCTCTTGTTCCATCCTTGTATTGAAAATGTACTTGATTGATTTGACAATAAGGTACATAATATTGTGCTTTTTGTTGTGGTATTGATTTTCAAAGCCCTCATCATGCACAACATTCTTGGTTCTAATGTTGTTCATCCTTCTCCATGGTTTTCACAATGGAATGATGAATAAATGAATTTGATGTAAGAAAGCAATGTGACGGAAGCCAAGGCATGTTATTCATGCACTGAGCAAAAATGATGGTCGTATCATACACATTCAATAAGGTATTGCTGAGCAACTGTGCTTCTTGGCATCTAAGCCTTCAGCTCACTTGGCCATGGTCAGTCCAGTTTACATCTAGTAACTGAGATCCTAAATAAATTATAAGCAATCCATGTAATATCTAATGTTTTTCCAGGAAATTCCTTCTTGTCAGTATGTTGTCCCATTTTAAACAAGCTCTTTGACCAACAAACTCCTGTGACAAGGGTCTGTCTTGTCGTAGTTGCGTCAATACATTGGCACATACATGACACAGGATTTAATGCTGGTGGAAGAAGTCTTGGACATGCCATACATCTTCTCTTCAACTCCACCCCACAAAATACCCAGTACCATTACTTGAATGTCTTTCTTGGTTTCCAAAAAATATTCCTCTCCCTCTCCTGGATCATCCCTGTAGTTCACTGGAACATTCATAAGCATTGCTTGGAATTCTTTATATTTATTTCAAACATTGCACATCCTTTATCAACATGTTTGCCCATGTAAGGCCTGTCCATCCAATTCCTGTGATCCATTGGCTCATAACCTGATTTTTTTA
>JALLOT010004243.1:0-10475 GCA_036939595.1 Thalassiosira livingstoniorum | reverse complement strand
TGTACCAATTTTGTGTAGGAACACAAAACACGCCAAAACTCGCCCTAAACAAGTATCATCTCGGAGTGGCAACAGTGCTTCACGAAAATCTCTTTGCCAGCGAAGATGCACCCAATGATAGTATCGGTGGTACAAAACCAACGCAGAGATTTTCCGTAAAGGCGGTTTCATGTTCGAGTTCGGGTGCAATGGCAGCAGTAATATTTTGTCTTTGTCCTGACCGCATTTACGACTATGCTGAGATGTTCATATCAGACAGAGGTCGAGCTATGTCTCACTTGAAAAGTATACTCGATGAGGTAGAATCAAATCGAAGTGCAAATGCTAGCATCGATGAAGCGACAAAATATCACCGTCCGAGCTTGCACATTGCTACAACACGCTGCTCAGATGGATCACTTCATCTTTTTGATTTTCCATCCAGCACAGCAGGTGAATATTCATACGACAAAGAATGTTTAATAAAATGCTTGGAGGCATCATGTAAAATTCCACAAAATTTTCACCCATTTGATGTCCTTCCCGCCAAATGGTCAACTCCAGCCACATATCCTGATGATTTTGGTGTAGTAATTAATGGAAATGCATACGTTGATGGAGGGATATCTGCACCAGCTCCGCCCACTCCTTTTGATAACGAAGTAGATGCTCGAAAAATTGTAATCTCGCCCATATCCGGACAAAGCAACAAAACAAATTCAATTAGAATAAGTCCCGCAGATGAATCATGGAGACTACTCCCTTTTGATATCACTTGTAATGGTGACTTTAGTGTACGACCCAGCGTGCAAAATCTGAGAGCATTTCAAACATCTGCTGGTTTAGCATCTGAGACGATATTACGTGATTGGTTTCAAAAGGGTGTTGATGATGCAATTTCAATTTTGTTAAAAGACAAAATAATGGTTTATTCATAAATGATTTCTAGAAATAGACAGTCGACTCGACACTTCAAACACAATGTGGTATTGCGCAGAAAAACGGTTTGTGACTGAATTTCTTTGATTTCATATCTTTTACAATTTGCAGAGCTATGCGTGATAAAAGTGTTTTGTTCGTCAAACGTTAAATTATAGACACAAAAGCCTCGTGATGTTTGGGTGTGCCCAGCTCATGGTCAACACTAAAATTGATGTGCGCTGTGTTGAAGTATGGAAAGCTGACCTTAAAAACGAACATCATAACTTCAAGGGCACCGAATGTCTATCACAAGCAATCATAGCCATCAAGACAATGCCTCAAGATTTTGGACAGCATTTTTGCAGATACCCCTCTGTAACCCACATATGAGGAATCTTTCTTGGAGTAGTACTCAATCATAAACAGGACAAAGGTGTATCTAATGATAATATAATGAAATTTTTACAATTTTCTTTCAGACTTGATATACATTAATGATCTAACAATTTTCATAAACTTACTTATTGATGCCAATGGTGAAGAGTATTTTGCTTGTATCACATGAGTGAATCAAAAGCTAGATAAAAAGAAACAGCAGAGATTTTTTACTGTTTGAGCATTCAGTAGTTGGGATAAACCAAATCTTAGATGATATATTTAGGACATTTGACTTCAACTGACAACATAGTTCATGGGGCACCTCAAATCTGACTGCCAGGAGTTATTTTTCCTGCCAAAACTATCCTGTCCCATTGCCAAACAATTGGACTGTGGAATGCAAAGAAAATTTTGACAGTAGACTATCTGGTTCTTGAGAAATAAAGCCCCCTATTGGCATATCCATTGTTTAAGAGGTTTAGGAGTTTTGAAATAAGGGTTTTTTGGAATTGAATTATTTTAATGATTAAATTTGGCACTCAAAAAGCCATGTTCCTGTTCATATCATCAACCACATGTTCAATTTGAACTATGATTTTTAACTTTGTTTTGTTTTGAGTTTTGACCTTGAATGAAAAATTTGTTACTAGTTTCATGTTTTCAAACAGCCTCAAACATTATCCATGTTTCCTCAATACACAAAAAGAATGCACAATGTGCTATTAAGTTTCAATTAACCTATCTTGACCAGCTTTTGGTCTTTTTTTATTCGTTTCTTTAATATATAGGGTCTTAATATCATGATAATACAATATTAGTGTCATTGTCAAGAATAACTGTTCGAAAAAGGTTGTGGCAAGATTCCACCTCTTAAAGTGTTTTTTTCAATTTAAGACTTGTAGTTGTTGATGATCATGTATTATGGTACCCCTATTAAGAAAACTGTTTGAGAAAATGATTTTATTCAGTCTTTTCATCTTATGATGAGACTAAAGATAATAGCCAACTTAGTTGCCAACAACAAATAATTACCAAAGTCAAGTTGATTATTGTATAATAAAAAGCCATGTGACTGCAGATCACTTGGTGTAATTTGAGTGCAATTTAGGAAGAGCGGTAACACTTGACTTCCATGGGGATCAACTAAATGTACTTTAAAATTTCTGTTTTATCATCACTATCACTTGGTGTAATGACATGCACCTGGTACCAGATGACAATTTCAACAGAGCTAGGAAGTACAAAAAATATTCTTCCCTCCCTTTACTTTCAGTCTCTGTATTATAGCTCATGTGAGGATGTTGGCAATGTGTGATTGTGACTTCAGCTGTTTAGGGAGGACGTAATTCAGCTTTCTGTTTTAGCAAGGGCAGTTGAACCTACAAAGTTTCTGGTGTCTATGAGGGAAGAAAATGAGAGTGAAAGTAAAACATGATGGGCAGTGTTGAGTCCATTGATGCCATTTGCCAATCAAAGAAGAAAAATAAGGAAAGAAAGTCATCATTTGTGCTGACTCTTGTACTGCAAGTGCAATCAATGACACTATTGTGACAGCATCCAAGGCTAGTTGCTTGAACCAAACATTGATGTATCCACCTATTGTGGTGATGGAACGTTGCCTTGGGGCAAATAAGGTGAATTTGATTGTAGTAAGCAATTCTTCATTTGTTATCAATTAATTAGGCACAAGTCACCTAAGCAGAAGCAGCAGTCCACCTCCTGTGCCAGAGAAACTGTCTTATCTACAATGATTTAGCCTCCTGCTATATTTCAACATTATTGCTAGGTTGGGCAACTATTATGAATTTGATGGGCCACTGTCCCCATTATCCATTTCAGCATTCTCCACCCCCTAGCAACAACCTTGAGACAACATTGCAATGATTCACAATTGTTCTACTCCAAGTTTTAGCAGTTGATACATTCAGTGGACCATAAAATTTGTTGGATTTTTCAGTTTATGGAAGAGGGGAAATCAACACACCACTGTGTTTGTTTTAAATATGGAGCATTTTCAGAAGGTCTGTTTATATTTTGTTAGTGGTTCTTCATTTTTTGAATTCACTGAGGTGGAAAATCTAAAGGTGGCAGATGTAAATTCTGTCATGTGCCTCTGAGAATGTATCACTTTGAAGCAAAAATATAGTTTTATGTGCCAGTGTTGCTATGGTTTGACAACTCTCAGGGATAATCAAAGAAATTTGATGTTTTAGACTGGGGCTTTCCACTTGTCAGAAATCTTTGGAGAAAATGGGACATTGATTTATTTAGTGCTTCTTTGATTAAGAGGGTGTTAATGAAATTGATATATTTCACTTCTGCCCATACTTAACAAAAAATGCCTTGTAGATAATAAGAAGTTGGAAGTCAGGTTGTTTGAAGTCGTTAAATGTTGTATATCGATCTATTTTGACTGTGTATTTTTCTTTGTTGATGCAGCAATATATTGCTGTAATAATAGTGTTGCTCCAAACCACTTATTTTTATATGAAAATGAATTGTGAAGAAGCATATGAATCTTTTCTTGATAAATTATATTTACACACAAAAAAAAACAGGAAAATTGCAACACAAAAGCAAAATTCCACAGAAAAGGAAATAAGAAAACTATTAGTGCTTTGTTGGTCAGTTGTAAAAAGATTGGTTTTTGTGTGCTCCATTTGTTACTGTGTGATGCATAATCACATAGAACTCCTAAACTGAGAAAATATCTAAATAGTTTTATGATGTTGAGTAGTTAGATCTGGTTGGTTGTTACTTCTTAAATAATGCATCATTTGTCAAAATAATCAACAATTTCTGGACTTCTGTAGTTGAGAATATGTTGCAGACCAATACTCCAACTGAAGCTGCCATCAGCCACTAAAGCCTTCCTACAACATGGTAATATCAACATGTCCATCAGGCTGTAATGATTGTAAAATCAAACAAGTAAATTCAGAAAAATAGTTAAACTTTTTTACTTTCTGTAATTTCTTTGAATTATATTAATTTTGTTTGACTTATTCTCTTAATTTGTTGGTATGTGATGGTAATGTTAATGTGGGCCATCTCCTCTTCTTACTTTGATGTCTGTATTGCAAGGTACTGTTTTTTGTTGATTATTTTTTCAATTTTGTGTTTTATTATTGCTTAGATAGTAGAAAAAAATTGTCCTCCTCCTGTTTCACAAGAAAATATTTTGGCCAACAAAATTATTTAGCTATCTTTTATCAATTTTTAAAAACTCACTTTGAAATTACTGGTGACACATACTATATTGTGCACAATTATTTTCAGACAGTTGTACCAAGCCTTGCCTGGTTAATGTCAGGAACCTGACAATTGTCAGGCACATAGAAAAAATTGATAGGAAGTCACAAAAAATTGTGAGGCATGTGTAGAAATATTACCTTTAAAAATGAGGAAAGAATTATGATAATAGAGTTTTCAAATAATTAGCTTAAAACTATTTTATTAGATAAACACAAAAGAACGATATATTCATCTTCATCAAAAAAGGTTTATTCAGTTTGTTTTATTAACAATTTCATTAAGTTCATTATTTCAAAATTACAATATGATAAAAACAAAAATATTATATTTTCTCAGTTTTTGATTGAGACGGGATTTCTACCAAATTTTTTGAATACAATGAAAAATATTGTTTTTTTTGTGGTTCAAGTAGACAAGTATGTAGAGTACTAGTCTACTTATAAGTAGACAAGTACATAGAGTACAAGTCTACTTATAGTAGGAGGTAGAAAAGTAAAAACTAAGTAATAAGTACTTGATTACTCTTTCTTTCTTCATTTCTTTCTTTCCATTCATTTTTCTTTCTACTTTCTTACTTTCTACCCTACTTACCTACCTATGGATTTATGTACATACATACTTAATGACATAATATGCACTTACTTACTCGATGTCCCTATTTTTTAAATCCAGAAAGGTGTTAATTAACCTGTGCAAATTGTTGTGCACACAGGAAAAAAATTGGGAATGCCCAAAGATTTTCAGGCATACAAGAAAAAATGTCAGGTACACCCAGCAATTATGTGAAATGGCTTGTGCTGGATTTATAATTGTTAGTTGCCAAGAATGACTCATGACCAAAACCCCCAAGTACCCAACCTGCAAGGATTGTCAATGCTAAGATTTCTACTTTCAAGTATATTCTTATGTGAAAGTTATTGGTATGCAGCAGCTCCAATATTCCCAGGAGACATCTTGCTATTCAAAATTAAAAAAGCACCAAAACATAAGCCAAAATTGATACCTTCATAGTAACACACCCTGTTCTTGCAAAGAAAGCCATCAAATTGTTGACATATCACTTATTTTTTAACATTTTGACAGCTGGTGATACCTTATAATTATTTATAATTAGACTAGTATCGTAAGTATAGAATCCCAGAGTATTATGAATCCTTACTTTATTTCAATTATATGCATTATCTTCATTGTATCATGTCATCCAGGAATTTTAATGAAAAGTGTGACTTGTGTATTGTCTGCATGTGGTGGGCACAGAATTGACTATGCATTTCTAGACAAACATTATATTTCAGAGAAGTGAGTTTCAAGTTCTCCAAAAATTACACAACAAAAATACTTTATAACCATCAATACATGCATAGAATAAAGATTAATTTTTGACACTGTATTTTACTCACTTTCTTCTAGATTATCATTCAAATGCACAGTGCAATTTAGGAAGGGGTAACACTCGCCACCCATAGGGATTAACTGAATGTACTTACAAATTTGTGATTTATTATTATTATCATCCAAATGCACACCAAACCACATTTTAAATCCTGCATCTATTGTCTGCTTTAATATATTACTATTTTCTAATTTTGTTGATTTGCAGCTACTTTCATCCCCACCTTTTGATATCAGCACAATCATGTGCAAGTATTAGTATCAAATTTAAAGGTGTTTCTGAAGGAAATTCTTATTGAACCAGAGACTGTATATGATTTTGTACCCCCAATCATGAAAAGAAATTGAAAGGTTTCAGTGCAGGTAGACATTGTTGTTTGCAATTGTTTGCACAATTCATTGGTAGTATAATTTTCACTGCTTGACAATTTTAGTGAAGATATTCTTGAGTCACATTCACTGGATTTCAATTTCATTTGTTACTTAAAAACAAAGTGTATAAGAAATTGGTCCAGAATAAATTGTCTACAGATTTCAAGCATTATTTTACAGAGTTTCCAATTGATCATATCTTAGCACAAAGAAAAACATTCCTCTTTGCTTACATCATAATAGAATTATTAGCACATTGTAGTATGTCAAGCATAGATATGTCAATAGTAACATGTGATGTCAAACTCAAAATCTGTAAACAATTGGTTGAGTGTACACTCAGAACGTCAAATTTGTGATCATGTTTAAATCTTTACTTTTTTGCCTGTAGAGACTATTAGAAGAACAAAATAACTATAGAGAGAGATATCTGACAAGGCACTCTACAGGCTACCAAAGAAAACTTCAATTGCAATTTCAGCAACAAACAGACCCTAAACAAGTAACACATTCATGATCCCATTGTTTCATTTCCTAGTTACCACCCCAGCAGAATTATCAAAGTAAGCATGGATGACCCCATCCTTGGCATATTTTTTCTGAACAGTACCCAATTCATTTGTAAGATTGTATGCTTCACTAAGTTTTGCCAAATTCCAATAGTTGCATTAAGATTCACATTGCAAGTAAACATAATGTGGAGATATCCACACAGGAAATTCACAGTAAGAAGAATTAATTTCTGATAGGGATCTAACAAAACCAAATGACATGAAAGGAGGGCAAATGTGTTTCCATCTTTAAAGCTAAGGTTAGAACACTTGTGTAGCATTGAGAGCATATTTTCTGGGCAATTATTAATTAGTTTGACAACAATAGCTTCATCTGATGCAGTATTCATGTCATGGTCAATTTTGAGGGGCTCTTGCATGAACTTTACCAGTTAATTTCAATTTAGAATATATTTGATTTTAAAATATTTGATGAATGTTGAGCCTTGATTGAACAACAGTTTTAAACTAAAACTTGATCTCACACATTCATTGATCAATAACAAAGCATATAAATCAAACTATGAAAATTTTCTGATGAAGTGTACTCCTTCCCTGATCCAATCATTTTTTTCAGTTTTATTTGCATCAATGTTATTTAGATTATCATGTTGCATGTAATCAGATGTCTCTGTCTTGATTTGAAGACTTGTTATCTTTGCCTATTTTAGGTATAAAACATGAACATACCTCATAATATCTCAATGTTGAAAAGAAAAAAACCTTTTTCAATGAAATGACTGGGGATTTACACATGCATGTCTTTCCCATATAAAAATTCAAAGCATTAATTCATGGTGTTTGTTTAGAAGCATATCAAACAGCAGTCCTGAAATCAGATACCTCTCTTATCACTTCATTCATTATTGGTAAGTTTGCCCTTCCGGATGAGCCCATCAACATCCACAACCCATAGCCACAAATCCTACTCCCCCATCAATACCCACACCCATAAAAAAGTTTTGAGGAACCATCTCAATCTCAAGACCACTCCTTCACTCAAGAATAATCATTTGAGGCATCATTAATTTTGTCCTACAAAGACAATATTTTTGGCAGACTTGTAAAACCTTTGGTAGTTCATCCATTGTATTACAATATCCATAAGACAATGAATACACTTAAGTATAATGATTTATCTGCTCTGAGAAACTCAAAAAAACTGGGCAACCCAGAAATCCATCAAGAAAACCATATCAAGAGACTTTTTCACATTACTTTTTTTACTACAATATGGATATTGCATACTTATATCATGAGATATAAAAACAACAACCATATTGGAAGTTTCAGAGATGTGGAAGCAACTGTAGAAGGAATCACAGGTTGTGTAGATGATGAGCTTATTTTCCGCATTTATGTCCAACTCATGTCAACAGGTGTACCCTCTATTTTCAATGTTGATTGCTCTTGTGAAAATTCACAGGAAAAAAGGAAATCTCCCATATATTTGACAAAAATTGAATGATGTAATGAAAACTAAAAGCAAAGAAAATAACAATGGCTTTGCTAGCTAGGTTCATTCACCATTTTTCTTTAACCCACAACCACAACACATTTTACAAAGATCTTTCAAAAAATTCAAACGAACCATTGATGCTTAAAATTTTCAATCCATTATCTACTCCCATGATCATGATGGTGCCAACTTGCAACTTGGATTACCAATTTGGTAAAGTGCTCCTGAAGGTTTTGCAATGTATTTGGAATCTCTCTAATTCTTTCCCCTTTGACAACATTGTCATTCATGATAGTGATATTAAATAATGTTTTTGCCAGATCAAATGCCATCCTGATGTTATGGGTGCATTTTTCTTATATAATTGCTGATATGTTGTTTCTCCAAAGTAGCCTTACCATTGGTTCATACTCTTTAGATCACAAGTCAGTGAAGCTTTCAGTCACACATTGTGGATCAGCTTGCACATTCACTCTTTGAAGACTCTTCTCTTGTGTCAAACCACAGGAAATACTTGGATACACTCCAGTTAAGCTCAAAGTTTGGTCATAGCAAATACTTATCTAAAGCCCACACTGCTCAAAACACAAGGGTCTTTTGATGAGCTTGGAAATGAAGCTAACACATCTCATAACATGTTTGTTGATGATAATATCTACTGTGAACAACTTGATGGCCTTGAACTGAGCAAACAATAGCAGCTGGAATTGAGGACATTTTCTGATCCTCTTGGAGAAACAGACCTTGAAACCAATTAATACTCCATCTACTGGCAAAAGCTAGAAGAAAGGTCATTTACATTGTCAACAAAGGTTTAGTTTAAATTATCAACACACACCCACCATGGAGATGTCCTTACCCCAGACTTTGTACAGAAGGGATTTGTTGAAGTCATTGAAAGCACTTGGTATAGTAAGGAAAAGTTTCCCCGTGCAAGAAGCTTAGATGCTGTCAGGGAAATTTTTCAAAATATCTAAACAAATATCTCCTGGCTCAAATATCTCAAGCCACATGTCTTTGTTTCCCTGGCCTCTGTCCTCAAGGCAAACCACACCCATCTTATTATCTAACATTACAAAAAGTTTTGTGACATGCTGAAAGTTGTCAAACATTTATTCTACTGATAAAAGTTACCTTTGTCCAAGCAGAGTCTCACAAATCCAAAAATAAATTTATCGACATACCTCTCAAGAAGGAGTTGGATCTTATCTTGAAGGCCACCAAGGATCCTTCTATCCCCAAAAAGATACCAATATTACATCTGGTTAAAGGCAGAAAGGATTGTGTCGCCCCAGTTGATAGCAGCCTTGACTATGCAACTGGTTGGTACCCTAAATGTCTGTTTGAGAAAAGATTAATTGACCTCCAGAAATACTTGTTCTCCACCCCATCATGTCAAAAACAACACAATACTGGTAGAACACAAACAATAATTATCCATTACTCCAACATGCAGTCAGTTGTCATAAGTCATAATTCATGATTGAAAATTGAAGCATGCAATTTCATGTAATGCATCAGTATTCAGAATGCATGGCATGGCCAATGATCTCTGACATATCTCTGTCCAAAAAAGTCATATCCCTGTTAAAAATAATTTATTTGGTGACAAACTTTCACTAATTCCAATGTATAATAAATTTTGGACACCTCTTCTTGACGTCACTACAAAAAATGTTGGCTCAAATGTTGGCAATATATTTTAATAGTATTTCAACATTTTTTCCACGATCCACCAAGAGATGTCCAAGATAAAATCCCTAACTCAAGTTAAAAAATTGAGATTTTTTACGGCTCTACGTACACTGTGTAAATGTCCAAAAAACAATAACTGATGTTAAAACTAAAATATTTTGGCATCTTGTTTTTTAACTAACACGTCATATACTAATTCTACATAATGTGTTTATAGCCCTCAGCCAACAGTGTTGGTATGACTGTCAGTAGAAAGATATTATTAGATATTTGGCAATTTTGCCTAGATACTACTATCTGTTACTTATGTAGGTAAGTACCTACATAAGTAACCTGTTATTTTTCCAATCAGAACATAGGGAAAAAGATGTTTTTATGAATGTAAAATGTTGAAAGATTGGCAGAAATACTGGGTGTTTAGCTTGCATTTAAAATTGATTTTTACTCGCTTTTACATGAAAATGTCACATCTT
>JALLOT010004242.1:0-10476 GCA_036939595.1 Thalassiosira livingstoniorum | reverse complement strand
TTACGCGAAATCACTTGCAAATATTTTTAGATTCGATTTGGTGATTCCAAAATAAATAAAAATCGCGGTACGCTCCAGGAGAGGATCTCTGATAAGTTTGGTGAACTACAATAAAAATTCACGCAATAACAATCAACAGCGATCATTTCATCGTCTTTGGCGTGGCTTGCTGACCTCAGTGTGGCACAGCGTTAATGAGCTTTTGTGTTCGTCATGACAAGGTGAGCCCCACCATGTGAACCAATTCTGCTCTAGCAGGCATCAATGTCTGTGGGGCATGAGAGCGATAATTATTAATTTGGACGTAGGTTGAGGTTTGCAAGCTGCACCATCAGGAACTTGGCAAACTGACTTTGATTTGAATTCAATTCACCGTACAAATTGTCAAAATGAATCACCAAGAACAGCATCGTCAAAAGATCAAGACAGCTCTATATCCGAAACAACTTAGTAACATCATCAAGCAAACACAACAATCAACATGTGTCATACAACTTTGTTCATTGTCAACACGGTTTGCCTCCATTTGCAATTATATTACGGTTAATCATAGAAAAATTATAATCTATTAAAAACCACTAATGAGATCTCTTCTTTAAAGTAGTATTAATTTGGTGTCATACAATATTTTAATTGATTTTGTTTCATTGTTGGGGAAATTCAAACCAGCTTGCTCAAAGAAAGAAGTAAATGATGTTAAAACATGAAACAAAAATTGAAGACACATGTTAATTTTTTACTATGGTAGTAGCATGTATTATGTTTGTACTCTTTTTACACCAATCAAGTGTTGACATTGATAATACTACCATGATTGATTGCAACAGCTTTGACCGCTCGGCTTTTCATTGTAGCAGTTAATTTTAATTTTGTTTGGAATGGATCCATGCCATGGTCAGATCAGTTTTGCTAGGTAGTTGCTAGTAAAACTGAGTCGAACCTAGCTGGATGTGATTATGGCTTGGAAGGTGGCTCAATCGCGAATTGTGCGTGGTGAGGCCTCGCAGTATATTTCTACGGAATTTCTATTTACTTAGAAGCTATATAGAAGCTGGCACTTAATGGAAAACTCCATGTAACCTAAGCTATGACATTCTGGATTTTTTCTAACCTTCTGGGGGTAAAACCAACCTTCCAAATTGATTGGTATGGGTCAAAAACCACCAAAGTGATCATCAATTTGTCGATTTATCATTGGGATTTAAGGGTAAACTGCTGCTGTTTTTGCAGTTTTTGACTATTGTTCTTCATTGGTAAAATAACATAAAACATAGTATTTTGTAAAAGCAAAAGAGTACTCAAATCTTTACATTAATGGGTTTTTGTATAGGTAGGTACGGTAAAGCTATGCGAGCAACTGATCTATAGATTAAAAAACTGGACAAATAACATTTGACCACTTTTAGCTAAAGAGCTGCACTCAATACAAACAGGGCAACCTAAACCAACACATCCTTCGGGGGGTATGGACCGTCACTCTCGTCTCCTAGTTGCTCAGGATTAAGATCCTTGGGCAATGAGAAGCGGGCCTATTATAGTTTATCCGAAAATATGAGTAAGTCAATCCTGACATCCAGAAGCTGAATGAAACATGCCAATCAACCATTTCTTGGTCATATTTCAAGCTCGTCCACCACCAGAAGCCATGGAGAGCGCAAGTGCAAACTTCTCGCAGAGTCCTCTGTTGCTACCATGGATCGGGACCCCTATCAATCATGAGAGTTCCTAATCATTTAAGCCAACCTTATCATTTCAGATTCAGAAGTCTCCAATTCCAACCCCCCCCAACCTCACCTCAGGGAGAGGTCTCTACACTTGACCTATTCCTGGTTGCCGCTCAGTTTTCCCCCAGAGGGCCAGGTCCAGGGCCTCACTGAGCATAAGAATAGCGCCAAGTAACTGGTAGTAAATACTTTGGGTCCAAGTATAACTGTCGCATTTTATGCGGGGCCGGCGCCCCTGAGCACTTTCGACTGTCCTCCATCTATTCATAGTATCCTGGATATCCGCTCCCAAACCAGCACGCTTGGCTTGATTTTCTGCTGACTTCCTAAAGGTACGACTGATTCCAAAGGAACAGTCAACGTCTTCCTCTGAAGGTATCAGGTCAGGGAAGTCTTCCTGTATTCTTTTCAGATAGTGGCGTAGCATTCCATCATATTCAACTGATAGCCCTAATTCTTCATTAGACTTTGCAAAGGCGGTCCCATCAATGTGCCCCTCGGCTTCACAGACGCTGATCAACTCCTCAATCCACCAACGCGTCTCTATGCCAGACATAGTGACATTTGCAAGTCCAATATTATGATGATCCGTGCCTGTCTCTCCTTTAAAGTTGCCTATGAGACAAAGAGTGACGTAAGGGAGGTTATCCACTTCTTTCTTGGTCCACTCCCCCTTGATGTTCTGGGGCAAAGTACTGACCCGACCCAGTCAGATGTACTGCCGCAACCCTGCCAGATCAGTGTAAAACCCTTCATACCCTCGCAAAGATGCGGAAGCTAACACTGCGTAGAAGGCGCCGTACTTAGTGAGTTGATGGCGTTCCAGCAGGGGAGCTTCTTCTAGGTCAGCCTTGATGACATCCAACAGCTTCACAACTGCGCAAATGGATAGGGGTTTGTTGGATCGTGTCTCATAGCCCATGCAGAATTCCAGTCCACTTAAGAAATCGGAAAACCACTCTGACTGCGTCGGGCAGGAAGTTAACCTTATCTTCCTGATGCCTTTAGCAAAGGAAGAACCTTCCAGTACACCCAGCGGCAACGAATCCCAAGATTTTGAATAGGTTGATCTTATTTTTTGAGCCGTGTCAAACTGGATGTGCTTCCCAATCCTCCCCCAAGCTGTAATTGTCTTCTGGAGTATATCCACTGCAGTGCTCATACCAACGAGGTCTTCCAGCGGAAACGGACCGCGTGCCATGAGGGACGGAGTTTTGTTGATCTGTGCACAATTTGCCAACACTCGCCGAGTCTTGTCCAAATGAGTCGAAATGGTGCCTTGGGCCTTACCCGCAATAGCATCTAAATTTGCGCGTCTGAGTGCAGCCATGTACACGTCATCTGTAGGATGAGGGTCTTGACTCTCCAAGTTTCTCATCCAGCAGATTTTGCACTGGAACGGCATGCACAGGTGGGCACCTGCCACTCCAAGATTTACTCGATCTTCCCGGGCTTGTTGGGTGTGCCATTTGTTACCCGCTCCATCCTTGACCAAGGACATTGGATAGACACCCTTAGCTAGGCATGTGTAGCACTCCTCGTGCCATGTCTGGCGACATGGAGGCCAGCCGCTTTGGGAGCTGCAAAAGTTTGCGCAGAATAATCCCTGCATGGGCTTCACTCTCCAGAAGCACTTCGCGCAGCTCCCTTCCCACCTCCACCAGCAGCGGAGCTCGTTTGAGGGACCACGGGCTAAAATGGAGGAGAGGAAACATCACGCCAACCCAGAGGGGTTCATGCATGTGAGACGGCCAATAGTTAGTACAAGGGGGGACCGCAAAAGCAAAGTCCGATGGTGTATTAAACAGGCGGTGCCAGCAAGGAGTCATAAGTCTAGGAACCAGAAAAACATGAAATGTGTTGGGGCGCTTGTGACGAGCTTTCAAAAGCTCCTCTAGTGCTACATCCACTAATTCCGGAGGTGGGGCCCACACGTGTAGACAATGCTTTGGCTCGTGTTTGGGCATCCACACACCTCGAGCATCATTCTGACCTCCAACTATCCCATGCCCTTCCACAAACCACTGAGCCGGGTTCAACGCTTCCAGCGTGGGTTGTCCGGTCCAATCTCTTAGCCATTCCAGCAATAAAGTCGACCTCTCCAGCGCTCCTTTATTTACATCCACAAAGTCAAGCATATTCTCTCCTTTCATAACACCCTTGAGAAGGAAGCCTCGGGAACACTCGTCTGTCCCTTGTGCTATCATCCTAGATCCCGAGACGTGCACCACATGAATCTTTAGGCTATAAGCCAGTTCTAGATGTCTCAGTCTCAGCACCAAATTGTGCAATAACATTGAGGACGAACTCCCCTTGTGATAACAACTTTCGGCCGTCAAGTTGTCCGTGAAAATAAAGAATTCCGCATTTCGAAGTTTCCCTCCATTCGCTTCCTCCTCTGCAGTTTCAACAAGGTTGAGGAGCTTCTTGAAATTTGAACTTTCCCCTTCCTCGTCCTGTTCCCAGACGCCCACTCGATATCGCGTCCCTTGGGAACCTGCAATGCTACCTCCAAAGCCTGTCCCCGTGGCATCAACAAATCCATAAACCACCTGGAACACACAGGACGGCCAGACTACCCTCAAAGGTGGGGAGTCCGATGCAGTCAAGTGTTTCCAGGCTCGCAAATCTTCCCGCCATCTTGGGGCTACAGGAGTGAGGCCGTCCTCCGGGGCATAGGAATTTGGGGAGAGACCCTGCTGTCATAGAGAGAAATCCAGGGCAGCTTCCTGCACTGAATCATCATCTAGATCCTCCTCCAGTGCGCCCGGCGCGTGGCTGTCAGGACCTCCTTCCTCAACAGCGTCTTTGCTCCTCAACTTCCATCCTTCCGCATCCCTTCCACTACGCCACATCTCCAGCGTAAGATGGAAGCCCTTAAGGTAAGGCATCATAGCTGGATAAGTGCAAGTGACATAGACCAGGAATCCCCTGTCAGATTGGAGCTCCTTGTGGCACACCACCTTGTCGCCCCTTTCCAGGAAATCCCACCATTTATCCAGGATCAACTTCATCTTAGTCCACTTTTCTTCTGACACCAGAACGCACACGCCAAGTCCGGCGATGATATGCACCACCGCCCCAGCCCAAGCTCCGGGCCACTGACTGCAAAGTCTGACCTTCCTTTTGGCGTCCTGGATGCCCAAATGACTTTGAATTTCAGCCACCCTCTTCCCGGCCTCCCAGGCAAGTTCTTGCGTGGCTCCTGTTTCCCTCTCATCATCCATAAAAGTAAAGAGATCACAGGCTATCCTTCCATCCCTTTGCAATTTTGAGATCCAGCTAAGGTTTGGCTTGTAGTCCGGATCCCCAGGGAGATTGAGTCGCAATGATTCCCAGTGGAAAGGAATAGTCTCCAATTTCCGGTCACCTTTGATAACCTCCTCCACCACCAGGGCCATCTGGACTGAATTGTATGGTGAAGGGGAGAAACCCATTAAGTTTCGGACCCAATGATACCATCTTCCCATAGTGTCTTCCCCTTTGTTTAGCAGAGGCCCAATATCAATACCCACATAAGGCCACACCCGTGGGTGCAGCGGAAAATTTAAGAACATATCTCCGATGTCTTGATCTGTCATCCAAGATTCGCCATCCAAAGCCCTCAGAAGAGTATCATTGGTGGGCAACCAGAAGGGAGGCGCCCAAACCTTATCATTCAACATATTTGCCGTGGCATCGTATACCATGCGTATATCATTTTCGCCCTTTGACACCACAAAATATTTTATCAAAGATCGTAGCTTCCCACGTACTGCCACTAAATACCTTCTGAGTATGACCTTCATGATCTTGACCCTAACCGCTTGTCTAACTTCCTTGTCAAGTATGGCTGGCTGTCGATGTTTCACCTCAGGGCCCGGGGAGTCGAAGAATACGGGCAAGCCCAACCGGGCTTTGTCGCAGAAACGCTCTGGAAACCTGAAGTAATGCAACTTTGAGCCAGCCAGGTGCTCAAACCAGGTAGCCTCACAAGCATACCAAAGAATATCCCGCATAGTCACCAAATCATCATCCAACATAGACTTTTTGACACGCGGTGCAGACCACCATTCCCTTCCAAATTTGCTAATCAAATGCTCGCAGCAATCTCTAAGTAGATTTCTTCTGTAACGTCAAATAGCCCAAGAGCGCAATACATCAAAGGCCGAAGCTTCAGAGTCAGTAGCTCCATCCGGAAAGATTTTGTTGTTCCAAAGGAAGACCGGGACTCCGGCCTCGTCTGCCTTGGTTGCCTTTGCGAAAGCCTTCTCCTGTTCAATATGGTTCTGTGTCTCTCTCCTTTTGAACTCATGGGGAGCATAAAGCGACCAAGCCGGGTATGAGGTGGGTGAGCTCTCAAGAGAGCGAGTTGATTCCAAAGGGCCTGCTGGAGTCGGATCACCTGGGTCTAAGCTCAGAGCCGACCCATGTACCTGCACTTGTTTTTCATCTCCGAACAACACACGGTAAAAGGGGTGCTGAGCCTCTAGGATGCGGCCCGCCCGGGTTTTGTCTCCTAGAAAACATGCAACAGTTTGCCCCACTTCAAATAGATGTGATGACAGGTGTGGGTGGACAGCAGAGTTTGACGCCACTAAAGTAGAGGTGGAGGTCACCGAGCTGTCCCCAGGATTGCCTGTGTCGGAAGAAGAGGGAGGACCCATGTATGAGCTGTCCGCACTATCCACGGTAGAGGGGATGCTGTTGTCGTCTGTGAGGTCGAAGGTAGAACTGTCATCCCAAGAATCCCAGGAACCCGAAGAGAGAGAATTGCAACCAAGAAGAGAAGGCATAGACGTAGAGTTGTCATCATCCGAGCTATCACCGCATGACATGTCAGCCCGAGGAATGAGGGCTGGCATGGAGGCCCGAGAGGTATTGGAAGTAATGCTATTCTCATTGCTGTCCAAAGGAGAAGAGCCCCCAGCTTCAATTACTGAAAATGAAACTGAACCCCCCCTAAAGAAGAATTCCAAAGCTGCCTGACAACAGAGCTTGCCACATTTAACGGAAGAGCGTCCAGGAAAGGGAGAAGTCTATCGCTTCGTCCCGGTGATCGGAGGCTTGTGTCAAAGTGAAGAGGCAGATCGTAGATGCAACATAATTCCTCAAGAGACAGAGGTCATGGCACACAACAACCTGGATAATAGACAGACAGAGCTAGCACATGGGCTTGGGTCCGATGTACACACAAGACGCCCTCTTCTCACAGGAAACCTTCAGGCGACCACAGAGGTACTGCACCCGGATCTGGTAAGGCCGGGAGCATGGGTGGGGGCATCAATGAGCGTGGCACTAAAACTGTTGGTGAGAGGAAGTGTTTGAGACGTCGGGGCACGTTGGGAAGAACAGCTAAAGAATTCGAAGAGCGTAAGTGTGCCCCCAAACCGATTATGTGTGCCCCATTGGTGGCGCCGTCGAATTCCCAGTGCTTAGCCAAAAATGGAGTGAGACCTTCTTGAACAAAAGCAGCCCAAATCTTTTGGTGTATGCTGCGCAAATGCCAAAAGGAGATATCCTTGAAGCAAACATTGGCTACATAGATGGCATAAGCTGGGTCTCACATAAAGCTCTTCACATTCGGTAAAAATTGCAATGGTCCCGCGACCAAATATATACAAGGTACTTGGTGTTCAGATGTCTCAAATTGCATTAATGATTGCCATTTAATATTACCACTTAATGGGGGCTTAAAGAAACGATGTAACTGTGGTGGGAAGTAAGCCCCCACCAAGGGCAATCCCAACTCCTAACAAACAATCAGTCATGACGGCCATCCCTGCAAAACCACGCAGAAAGGCAAAGGAGCCCGCACACCAACAACTGAGGCTGAAAATTTCTGGAACAGCTGCCAAATTAACGGGGGGCGCCATCATTTCTTGAGGTTATTTTTGGTAACAATGGCATTCACCTTCAACTCCAAGGAGGACACCGATCCAGAGACTTCCCCAACCTTCTTGTCAACCGACTTCTCCAACTTGTCCATCTTCATTTGAAGCATCGACACTTTTCCGCTCAAGCTCGCAGACACATTTTCTCCAGTTAGCTTGGTGAGGAAACAAATAAACTCCGCTGAGATTGTGGGGTGATAGCGGGAGTGCTTTGACACGAACTCGTCCATCACCATGTGACATTTCAACATTGCGTGGAGATAACGGGCCAAAAGATCGACAAGAGGCGTTCCAGTCGAGAACTTTTTGGCCAGCTTCCTCACATCCTGCAGGGAATCAGCAATAAGCTTGAACTGCTCTGTGATAAGGAGTAAGCATTGGGCCGGAGGGATCTTGAGCTGGGTCAGCTTGGTGTATTTCTCATCGAAGTGAGAGGCCATGTCTGCATGGAATTTGACAGACTTGGCTCCCATCGCTCTCGCGAGATCAGAGAATTTTCCAGCCGGCACGTAATCAGTGATATAGACTTCCAGACACTCATTAGCTGATTCCAGACCCCTCCTGATTTGGTCTCGGTAGCCGTCAAGGCCATGTTCACCTCTCCACTTTTCCACAGTAGCCATGGCGTCAATGGGTTTGTTCTGCTTGATGGTGGTGGCCTTGCCAGTGTAAGCTGACGGATACCGATGCTTGAAACTTGCAATATAGGAACACTCCGTAGTGTCCGTGATTCCAGCCGCCCTGATGCTCTTGAGTAGGTTGACGTGGGCTTCATCAGAGAGATCCTCAGCGATATCGTGAGCACAGATTGAGCAAGGATCAGTGAATGCTGCAAAACCCTTGCCTCTTGGCATCTCCTTGACAAGCTCGGCCTTGAGGGCAGCAAAACTAGGCCACGAGTAGTTGCCAAACTTGACCTCCTTTTCAGACACCGCCTCTTCTTGAAGTTCCTTTAACTCCTGCTGCAGGAGCCGAACTGCTCCCGTCAACTTGTTAAGGGAAGGAGGGTTGGCGTCCTGATGATGTTGGGTGTTCATTCTTGCCACATGAAGATTATGAGGTGGAGGTGGTGGTGGGACATGGAAGACAGTAGTGTGGCGTCTCCACGATCCAGACGAGGAACTCAACTGTTGGCTGGCAGTAGAAGGGGTAGGTGAAACGGGCCAAGAGGACTCCAACATACGCTCCACTCGTGCCTGTAGCTTCACCATGGCTGCGGATTGCAAGCGAGCGCCCATCATGACGGCTGTGGCAATCTTGGCATCCATCCCATTCATCTCATCAACCAAAGCTCCAAGGCGCTGACGCATCGAAGCAATATTGGTCGTGGCTTCTTCCTTGAAGGTCGACAAGTCAGTAATGCGTGCTCCATCTTCAAGACACATTTCAATCGCTGCCACGAGGGAGCCGTAAGTGTAACGCAGGGTGACCAATTCTCCGAGAACTTGCGCCATTTCCAATTGCTTGTCCTTCAAATCCTTGAGAGCGTATGCAAGAACATTGACGGTAGACTTGATGTTAGAATGAGTACGCTCGCTGGCCTTTGGCAACTGCTCACCCAGGTTCCTCAACATATCAAGGAGTTGATCAACTGACCCTTGCAGAGATTTGACCGGGAGTGCCCAAGATTTGTCATCATCCTCTGCAGCAATCTCTTCCTGAGTGTAAATCATGGATGGGACCAAAGCAGCAGCTGATTCCAACTCTAGAGGGGTGACCAAATGGACTGAAAACGTCTGAGGATCCTCTTCCTCAACCTTGGTGTGAGTAGAGGCAGGGGCATCTTCTGCAACCGCTGGAGGCACGCCCAATGGTGCCACTGTGGTCCCGTCACTTTCCTTCGCGAAGGCAATTAACCGCATCCACTCCTATGAAGTATGACGTGAGGAGAATTCATCCGTCATGCCCGCAGGCACCTGATTGACTTCAATGCAAGGTTTGCAAAAGGCCACGTTGCGTTTCTGCTGCCTTTGAGCTGGAGCATAATACATGTTGGTCGTGACAAGGTTGAACTTGGCAGCAGCATTTGTAGAATGGGCCCCAATCCCACAATCCTTCTTGTCTGGATCCATTGGGGCAAGACAGAAGCGGTCCTTGGCTGCACCAATATATCCAAAACAACAAATCCCCATGTCCTCCGGCAAAATCTTAACAATTGGCACACAATTCTTAACAAAAGCAATGAAAGTACCACCATAGCCAAACCCCCCCTCACCTGTACTTGTCAAAGACGGGGTCCAATCGGACCATACCCGAGGAGAAGGCTGCGTGAGCCCCAAGACCATGGAAGAAGGTGGAAGTGCATAGGTAGAGTCGAGGGCAGCCTCCAAGGTCTCTAGAGATAAGGGAGGAGTAGATTTTTGAACCATATTGCCGATGAACAAAGAAGAAGACTTTAGATGCATGGAACAAGGAGAATGATAGGTGAGACGGAGTGGAGAGAGCCAAAAAGGGAACCGAAGGCACGTGAAACAATGACGAGCAAGTTCACAAGGAAGAAGGAGGGTCGAAAAGAGGAGGGCGCACAGGAGTGACAGTAGGAGATCCCAGCCATGCACCAACGTCCGGGGGTTCAATGATAGAGAAGCGCCGGACGTGCCCGTTTTCCTTCCAGTGGACGAAAGGAAAGTCCCAGGCGTTGCTGAAGGGACCAGGCCAATAGACGTGGAGGAGGAGACCGGTGGGCGTTTTGAAGTTGATGGTCAAGCGAATGCCCTAAGGTAGTTCGGTGAAGAGAAAGGCGAGTGCTGTCGACCACGCAGTGTTGGAAACAAAGGAGTGATGAACTTGAGGGAGAAGGATGAATGCCTGAAAACCTAAGATCAAGGGTTGCGAGTACAGATTAAACTCCATTCAGAAGTTCTTGGGCAAGAGTTCAC
>JALLOT010004241.1:0-10477 GCA_036939595.1 Thalassiosira livingstoniorum | reverse complement strand
TGGAAAGGTGTGACTGAAAAATTGTGCTGAGTCAACAGTGCGTTTATTTATAGAATCCTGCCACTGTGTTGTCAAGCCTCCATTTTTTAGGTTTTCAGTACCATTTTTGCAGCGCCAGCCACCATGCACCATGCTATCCCCTGTGCTAATCCGCACCAGTGGTCACAAGAGACAACCAAGTACAAAAATCATGTCACCTCCATCAAATAAAGAAGGAAAGTGTTTAATCTTCACCTATAACACCATTGAAACCAATTGTGGCACTAGCTACAGCCGTCGCCATAACAAAATCAAAACTCTACACTTTATGAACCTTGTTTACTTGTACGGACAAGTTAATTGGCATCCATATCTCTTGTAAAACCATAGAAATTATAATTGTAATGTTTTGTTACACAACATAATATCTTTAGGCTACACAGTTTTTATTTTTATTAATTGTTTTAATTGGCTTTCATATTTTTATTATCAATATGAAGTAGTAGCAGAGTAGTAGCTACTGCTTATTGGATGCATTTGCCTCAAACTCAAAACATTGCCGTTCGTTAAACACAAAAATCCTATTCACCTATGGTGCAATCATTACTCTAGGGGGATGCAATGGTGTGGGAAGTATCTAATGGTAATAATAAAAATAATAACACTTAAACAATTGATTTTTAAGAACTCATTTTGCAATCCCCCCACTGCCTTGGCAACAATGGCTCTTGGCTTTTTGACTGTGGTATCTAGGCTCTTATAAAACAATTAAAAAGTAAAGGAGGTTACACTCTTTTACTCTGTGAGAGGGCCTCTCTTTTGAAAAATTGAAAACACAATAGCGGCAGCGCCATCAGAGCCAACAAAAGGGGTGACTTTGGCACAGTCTAGTGCCGCCCCGATGATAAAACCAAGACCGCCATGGCAAGACTTTAACCAAAATGGTCCAAGGATGCTCTTATGCTTCAGGTAGGAAGCTTGTACTAGTTGTATGGTACATAATAATTTTTTAAGTAGCCAATCCTAATTTGACGACATTTTATCCTTTTACATGGTATAGCACTAATCACTAAATTTTTGAAGAATTATTACGCAATACTTAGAAAATATTCTACTTACATTGCCTCATCACAGGAGCCGCACTCCCAGTCGGACTCCCCTGGTCACATATTTAATGTGAAAAAATAGCTTATTTCTTATTTAGCTCGTTTGTCATTTCAATGTTACTAGAAACAGAATTTACATGAAATGAAAATAATATTTGGCAAAGATAAATACTTATTGCAATTATCATAAATGATGCAGAAGTGGCTGAGCTGGGGCAAAGGGGTGCTGAGGCAGGGAAAACAGATGTGAACTTGGGGAAGCAGCAATGTAGAAATGGGAGATGGCTCACAGCCTATCCCACTTGCATGAATGGTCTAGTACTCTTGGAAGAAGTGTTCTCAGACAACATTCATCTGAGATATGGTTTTAAACCATTAAACCTCTGCAAAACCTGTGACAGATATGGCACCCAGTTTGAAGTGGAACATGGCCTTGCATGCAAATGTGGAGGCCTAGTTCACCTCAGACACAATGTGGTGGTGAATCAGTGGGAACATCTTTGCAAGCTAGTTTTGGAACCTAGTGCCATGGATCAACAGCCATATATTTTCTGTGACCATGTGCATGAGGAGGCAACAAAGGCGCATGAGGAGCTCCCTGCAAATGCTGATTGTACCACAGTTGAGGCCAGCCTAGCCAAAGTGGATCAAGCAGAGCTTGGAGGTGATAAGTCTGTGGTCAGTTTTTGGGAGGAGCAAGACACAGTCTGTGTCTTTGACATCTGCATCACAGATTCTGGATCTTGAAGCAACCAAAACCAAGATCCTGTGAAGTTTGTTTGCAGGAAGGAGGAAGAGAAAAAAGACAAATATCTGGATCCATGCTTGGAGAAAAGGCATCACTTCATGCCAATGGTTTACACTGCCTGTGGGATGGTAGAACCTGATGCACTAGCAGCAGAGAAGCAGCTTGCTGAACTGCTGGCAAAGAAGTAGGGCAGAACCTGTTTGGAGATGTGCCAATTTGTATTGGTGCAAATGGCAATTGCAATCATGCAGATGAATACACATGACTTTTTTATTAAAAAAATGTAACTTATTTAACAATTTTACATGTTTTTGTGTGTTTTTGTGCATTTTCATGCAAGTATCATATTGTAAGTATGAATTGGCAACTGTTGGCAAGTTTCTCAATTTTATGTTGCAGTATGGCCAGACGGGGTCAAGATGGTCCAATTTGCAGACCAGGTTGCAGCTGCCATGTAAGAAACAGCTACCACTATTTTTTTGAACTATAGTAGTGTAGAATAAGTACTCATAACTTTAAACAATCTGGTTTAGAATGGGAAGCTACACCCAGCAACAGCAAGTCTATCTTCATAGCGAGTTATGATCTACTCAGGTTTGTCTTTCAACATTCTTTAAAGCTACATTTCAAAAGAGACAGATGAGAGGAATAGAAAACCTTTTCCTTGCTTATATTGTAATAATCCCAAGTTACTATTGGGCAGCAGCCAGTAGATTCAAGGCTGGTGAGAGAGGTAACCAAGGTGCAAAATTCTCAGCAGGGTACCAAGCCTCAATGACAACAAAGGGCAGCAATAGCCCAGTCATGTTCAAGGGAAGGTGTGACAACCTGGAAGGGTACACCTTTGGTTGTGTGCTTGTGAAGCACACCAAGCAATACAACAAATCACTACAGGAGGTGATTAGATATGTCAGAGTGATTTTTAAAGAGGACAAGGATGTCATCAGGTCTATTCAAGCAGAGGAGGACTTGAGAGTTGAGAAGCAGAAGATGAGGTGGAGACTGACACCTACAAACTGGAGTTGGGCTAATATGTGAAGCTATAGCAAATCCATCAATCAAATTTGAAAAGGGCATATGGTTTGGTGTTGGAACAATGCACCAAGAACCTGAAGAGCAACCTGGAGGCACTATCAACCTTCAACAAGCTGGACACAGAGGCTGATCTATTTGAGCTGTTGTCTACAATCAAAGGACTGGTCTTCAGCATAGAAGTCCAACAGAAGGCAGCAGATATTTTATATACAACAATTATGTTCTTCTTCAACTTTTATCAATCAAAATTGATGTCTGACAAAGAATACCTCCAAAAATTCAAAATAATTTTAGAGGTCATATGAACAAGGGAGAAGACTTTAAGCACACCCTCAGTTTTTGAATAGTTATATTAGCAAATGAATAGAAGCTAAGATGAAACAATATGGAGCAAGCAACAAGGTGGGGGGTTCATCCTCAGAGCAGCTCTGGGTCATGAAGTGGAGGTTGAGGCCTAAGTTAAGGAGAGGAGCTTGGGGAGAGCACCCCAGTCAATGAGGAAGAAAACAAGAAGAAGACGGCAAATCTAATCATGAGCATCACAAATCTTGACTATGAGAAAACCAAGGAGAGCTTCCTGTCTGTGTGGTTTTTGAGGCAAGCCAATTGCAAGCGGCATGGAGATCTAGTACAGTACTTTGAAAATCAGTTTTACATTGGGGTGGACAAATGTCCACAGACTGTGACAAAGGCATATAACTTCTTAATTCACTGGGAGGGATAAAGCAATAGACAGTGGAGCAAGGGATACAAAGGATCTGGAAGTGGTGTCACTTTGGCTACAAAGGAAGAGCCGCCAGGTGGTCAAAAGAAGAAGAATAGCATCCCTGATGATGTCTTGTGCTTCAAATGTCTCCAGAAGGACCATTATTTATGGGGATGTACTAACCCAGGGGCCTCTGATGAGGACAAAAGGAAGATGAATGTGCCCATGGGGGCAAAGCAACACTAGATTAATGCTACCATTGCATCAGGTGGGAGCAAGATCAATAATGTTCCTACCTGAGTGGGGGGGAACAATGATACCAAGTTGGCGGTGAGCAATACAACTGGAGCAACAAGAAATATGGATCAGGACCCAGTGACAGGACACACCATGATGACAACCATTTTGATGGAGAGCTACAGATCCGACAACAAAGAATTTCAATTCTTCACAAAAAAGACAGGGGAGTGGTTACCAGATATTTGGATCCTCCTAGTAGATAATGAGTCAACATGTTATGTGTTTGATGAACAGAAAGCATCTGAAAGGGCTTCATAAGTAGCTTCAAAGGGCTATCATATGCAACATTGGTGGAAGTAATGGTGTGGTTGTGCATGGGAGCTTTGACAAGGTGGATTATGGGTGGTACAAGCTAGGGAACCTGGCAAAAATTTTGTTGTTATGCAAGTTGTCCCAGATCTACGGAATCACCTTTGGCAGTTTGGCTGGAAACAAATTTGTTGTGCATCTAAAGGACAGGTTTCAAGCCAACAGAAGACAGGCTTTATTATCACAGCTTCAATGAGTCCTGGGATGAGGTAGCACATGTCAATATGGTGCAAGGAAACATGCAAGGCTACAAAGCAGTCAAATAGAAAAGGCTTTAAAGGCTAGAGGGGTGCATTGTACAAGATGGGTTTCTCTTCTTTTGACACAATGAAAGCAATGGTACCTAGCAGCTAAATTGCTATTTGTCCATTCATAGTTGAAGATATTAACATTGCCATTGATAATTTTGCTGCAGATGTGACAACACTGAAGGGAAAAACAACAAGGAATCTGTTGCTCTTTCACCGGCAATGTGGTGGAGAGGCCTTGGATGACCTATGACAGAAACAAAAAAGTGACTTTATTGGCTGACATAATTTTTATTGAAAAAATACCTTTCTTGGTGACTGTATCTCAAGGTATCAATTTGGTGACAATTGAGTTTGTGGACACATTGGGAGCAATGAAGTTGGGAAAAGCTTTGACAAATGTCTTAAGACTTTATCATTATCACAACAGGGGATTTGAGATTACTCTTGCCTTGGTTGATGGACAGTTTGACCCTTTGAGGGGTTGGCTTAGTTCTGAAGATTTGAATCCAACTGCAGCAGCTGAACAAACCAATGAGATAGAATGTAAAATTAGGGTCATAAAAGAAAGATTTCATTGTCTTCATATCACCTTCCCCTTTAAATTCATCAGTGGTTAAATCAAAATTGAAGGTGCTGTTTTCTTTGTCATGTGCTCAAAACCTTCCCTTCTAAAAATGGAGTTTAATCTGTTCACAGTCCACAAAATATAGTCAACCACACTTGCCTAGATTTTAAGCTACATTGTAAGGTTCCTTTTGGTTCATACTACCAGGTGATTCAAGAGAATATGCCTACCAACATGCCCAAGGAACGCACTGTGGATGTGATATACTTGGTACCCAGTGGTAACATGCAGGGTTGGTACAAGTTTTATGCTTTGGAAGCAAGGGAGAAGATTACTCAGAACCAATTCAATGTGGTTCCTATGCCCAAGTCTGCCTTTCAGTTTCAGTGAATTAAAAAGATCACTAAGTACAGAGGGAAAATGGGTACACTTGAGTTTAGGAATCATGGGTGTGGTAAATACTTGGTGACCCAAACCTTCATGTAGCAGGAGTGGCAGATAGTGCAAATTCAAATAAGCCTTAGCAGTGGATATTGCCAATGGAAGTTCTTTTGTTGCAGAAAACAAGAGTGAGTCAAACCCTTCTCTGCCACTGGAAGATGTGCCAGTGAGGCCTTTGTCAGAAAACAGAAAACTCACAAGACGGATCATTCAAAGTGGAAGTTGCCAACAAGGAGTCAATTCACAGCAGTGAGTTGGACTCCAGGAGTGATCATCCCAGGAGTGGTTCTGGCAATTAGCAATCTGGTGGTGATGGGAGTATGTATAAGGAGGTTTGATATCCCTGGAGTGGGGATTCCAGGAGTGACTGTGAAAATTTTTTTTAACAAACTAGAAGGCCATTTAGATTCATCTGGGTCCAGGAAGTCAGAAATGAGTAATGGGACAGAGTCCAACAACATTGAGGTACCAAGTGAATAAAAATTCCACCCAACTGGATGCAATGGTTTGTATTCATCAGCAGATGAGATTAGAGGTGGTGAATCTTCTCCTCTGGCGATGCACAGGGACATGCAACAAGATGACCGTTGTAGATTTGGGTTTGCCACACTAGTGAGCAGCTCCCAGAAACAAGTTCACCTACTAAGTGTCACGCAAAGTATGAGCAAACTTTGGACTTTATTATGGACCATGAGATCAAGTTCCAATAAGAACCTTTTATGGAACCAACCTGAAATTATGGACAATGAGAAATTAGATCAACATTTTCTAGACATACCCCACAAACAACGGTTCAACTCTCATTGAAGAAGGGGTTACAGTTTGATCAAGCAGGAAAGGTTGCAGTCCAGGCAGAATTGTGGCAGATCCACATGAAGGATATGTTCACAACAAAGTGTCTTGAAGAACTAAGCCCAGAGCAGAGAAAGAAAGCTTTGGAGCTGTTGATCTTTCTTGATCAGGAGAGAAGCTGAAAAGTCAAGGGAAGAATGAGCACCAAATAGAGCACCCATCATGCATACATTGCTAAAGAGGATGCTGCATCACCAACAGTGTTCACTGAGTTTGTGCTACTAGCAGTAGCTATTGATGCTGCAGAAAATAGGGAGGTGGTAGTCATTGACTTGCCTGGTGCTTATCTTTTTGCAGATATGGACTATATAGTCCATATGGTGATGCGGGGCTGGCTAGCAAAGTTAATGTCCAAGACAGCTCCACAAATTTGCAGGAAATATATTATAACCTACAGTTCAAACAACAAGCCTTTGCTCTATGTCATGCTTCAAAAGGCACTTCATGATTGTCTCCAATCCACCCTCCTGCTCTACAGGAAGCTAGTTGGGGACCTGAAGGGTCAGGGTTTTGAAATTAATGATTATGACCCATGTGTGGCAAATAAGGATGTTAGCCATAAGCAGATGACAGTGTGTTGGTAGGTGGATGGTGTAAAAATATCCCTTTAATCAAAGGAGGCTGTGGAGACAAGATCATTGAGTGGTTCAAATTGGAATATAAAAATGCCTGGATGTCTCACAGAAAGATTCATAACTATTTAAACATAGATTCATACTTCAATTTGAGAGGAAAGGTGCAGATCAGCATGGTTAATTTTTTGAAAAGAACCATCACCAAGTTCCCAGAGGAAACAGTGGGAATGGGGACAGCACCAATTTCAACAGCAGATCACCTATTTCAAGTTAGGTCAGATAAGGACCAGAAGTTATTGAACAATGAGAGGGTATGTGCATTCCACCATATGGTTGCACATTTACTATGCCACCATATGGTGTAAGCAAGATTTGCTGATGACAATTGCATTTTTATGAGCTCGTATCAAGCACCCAGACAAAGACAACTGGGTAAAGCTAAAGACTGAAGAAGTTGCTGAAGTATCTGAAAGAGAATCTATATTTGAAGCTGACTTTGGAGGAATTTGATCTGTATTTAGTTATGTGGTGGGTTGATGCAACCTTTGCTGTTTACCTAAAATTCAATTCACATACATGACTCAGACATTAACCCCAAGATCAGTTTCTTATTTTTTGTAAGCCAAGCTGTGACACACTGACCAGTGTGACAGATTCTAAGGTATTATCAAATTTTCTTCTTTGCAGACCTTTTCCATATTGTTGGTCTTAGTGAAACTTTGATTAAGGCATAATTTGTGAAAACAATATAACTTTGATTGAGGCTTATTTTGTGAAAAAGGCAATTTTTGGTGTGAAGAAAGTTGTTTTTCTGACAAAGGTATGGGCATCTGAAACAATAGAAATTTGTTTGATAGTGGTATAGTTTGTTTGTCGAGAATGCCTTTATGCACATGACTATTGACAGCATCCCCCAGAAAAGTGGTGGTTTTGTGGTCAATTGTCAAAGCTCAGATGTGGAGCATTGCCGTTATTTATTTCCAGTATCAAAATTGACAAAGTGCTGGAAAAAATTAATTTATTTTCAGTACCTTTAGCATTGGATGCCTCTTTTCTATTTTTTGATTTGTTTCATTTTCAATTTATGCTTAGACTGTGAAAAGAAGCATTTAAACCTGGGATATTTGTGAAGAAAGTGGTTTTCCAATGAAAATTTTGGCATTCATGACACTGAAAAAATGTTTTCATAATGGCAATTGCTCCTCAAACACAATACATTCATTTCCAAAGGTAGCATTCACAATACTAGTACTAGCAACTTTGTAGTACATTTTTCTCAGTATGGATTTTGTTTCAAATTTAATCAATTACTAGTTTGTGATAACAAATTGTGCATATTGAGTTTGGGTATTAATAAATTCTTGCTACCAAAATGTTGTTGGAATTTGTAACACTATGGAAAATGATGTCATATTAGTAAAACTTCCATGGCCAGTGTAGTTTTTGTTCATGGCTGAAATGTAAATGATAACAATTATCTATAAAGTGATGGCTTGTATCAAATTTTCAAAGCATTGGAGTTTGTCAATAGAGAGCAATAGAGATCATTGCACAAAAGTTACAAGATTGCTACCAAAAAATGATATGCTGTCACAAACCTTTGACAGAAAAAACTTCAATACTCATGTACAAAACCAACAAATAAAAAATAGAATGTTGGCTGTGTGATTCTGATGAACATTGTGAAAAAAATGACAAGAAAAAGAAATTTGGTTCCATTGCTATTTGTCCACTATTATCAATTTGTAAGCACTTTTAGAAATAATTACATTTTACACCCACAGCATGATACTGCTGAAGAATATACTGTCATGTACTATTATAATCATTATCTAAAGCAAATTTCTAACATATTGAAAAGTTTATTATTTTTAATAGCTGCATTCATCACTCCTACTGTTGCATTTGAGCTAACCAATTTGCTTGTCATAAATGTTAATTTTTTAATTCTTCATACACACTGTCTAATGTCAAAGCATCAACCTATTGACTAAACATTAAAACACTTGATATAAACACTTCATTATTTTTGAAACAATAATATTGTAATAGTGTTTTAAAGTAAGATATTTTTACTATACATTTGCAACATCAGCACACAACAACAAATCTAGAAATCACACAGTGGTATTTGCTGTGCATGGTGCTGTAATAGTCAGGTGAACATAGTATTGGTGTACCTGGTAACATACAGACTCCAGTACATGATAGAAAAATGTACATGTGTATTTTTACTAGATATTACAGATACTTGTACACAAGTTAATGTGAACAGGGGATATCTCTAAAATATTTAATAATTTATACCAAAAAGTATCAGTACAACTTTATTAGACAGTGCAAAAGCTTGTATCTGTATCCAGTGCTAATAACACAGAAATTTTAGTAAAAAAAATCCAGTTTTTGTTGAGCAACAAAAGTGCAAAAAACTGTAACTACAGTATCTGAGATTTGTTTTTCAAACTTTTGCATACTTGTTTTTGTTCAGACATCAATTTCATTATTCTTTTATTATCAAAATAGTTGGAGGCTAAATTTGCTTCACTACAGGAAGTTCGTGTCACTTATTCTAACAAAGAAACACATGTGTTTTTGTGCTAGGTGGAATTATTTGTCAAAAATAGCTGTTTTGGCATTTATCTAGGAATAAAATGAGTTGTTGTTTGTTGATATTATTATGACAGATGAATACATATCCAATCAAGTATTATTAATATCAGGACTATCTATATCTATATTCAAGCCAATCAAACTATGAAATTACCCAAGGAACTTTCCTTGTTATCATTACCTGATTCCTTGAGAAAAATTGGGCCATCTTTATTTCATTCCCTGTGTAATTTATCCATATCCAGGGTAATATCTTGAGAAAAGGGGACTTCCTGTTTCCTGAGGCTTTTGAAGGAAATCTCCATCCTTTATTGGCACAGTACAGGATAAACTTTGATACAGCATACCTAAAACTTCTATCTACAAGGAAGGATTTTTTTTTTTTGACAAATTTTCTAGATTTGACACAGTCAGATCTATTGATGAATTATGTTTTGCAAACCATATTAAAAGACAATTTTTATCAGTAGTCATAGAATTTACCCCATAAATATTTCTAGATAAAACTACATCTTGTACTACAAACTGCCAATCCCAATACTTTGAAGCTACTACTAATATCAAAAATTAAATATTGAGCACTTTCCAATGGTCTTTTTGATTCATAGAGTATTATTTTCAGTTGAGAGCAGTAGAGAAGCACAACCAATTGAGCAAATAGATAAAGTGCTGTATGTGATAAGGAAACTGTGAATCAAGGCTATTTTGAAGAATGATACCTACAATGCTATCAAGTAACAAAATCTCCAAGGAGAGATATTATATTATCCAGCAGAGAAACATAAGCTGTAATATTTTTTACATTTTTCTTTGTCAAGTTTACATGAATTACTTGCGGGCTTTCAGCAAATCTTTGTCATTAGATTGGAAGCTGGCAATAACGAGTGGGATTTCTTAAGGGTACCAAAACATTGTGAACACACCAAAAAATATTTTTATTTGTATGTGGCAGCTACAGTCTTTCAAGATTTAGGAATAACATTTGATCCATCCTGGGTGG
>JALLOT010004240.1:0-18438 GCA_036939595.1 Thalassiosira livingstoniorum | reverse complement strand
TGTGGGGTGCCAAGGTTGCCCGCAAAGTACTTCATGACAAAAATATTCTTCATAAGAGCCTCTTCAATCTGGTTGATTGGGAAGCACTAGCAGCTGTAGGTGCATCTCATGGACCAGCATTCAGCGCGTGGCTGACTAAACACATCACGCATTGCTGCGGTACAAATCGACATTTGAGTCATATTGACAAATTGGTGCACAATGTGTGTCCAAGCTGTTCACAGCCAAACGAAACTGTGCACCATATTCTTCGGTGCAAGGAAGACAAGCGTACTCAAATGTTTTTACATTCTTGTTCTGAACTCAAAGCATGGTTGGTTAAAACTCGGTCTACACCATCTTTGAGATCCACTCTTCTGTCATATGTGCGTGGGCGTGGACAGGTAACAATGCTATCATGTACACCTGCCTTCAGTCGAATTTGACCTCTGGCCTCATCTCAAGACAGGTTAGGGTGGGGTTTGCTCATGGAAGGCAGGATCAGTACCCTGTTTTACCAACACTGCCTGGAGGACAGTGCGGCTTGACAATGCAAAGGGAGTGCTCGCAAGTGGGCCAACCAATTAGTGGCACAGATTCTTTGTATCACTCATGCTCAGTGGTGTTTTTGGAATCAATGCATTCATCATAAAGTCGATGGTGAACTCACTACTAGGGAGATTAATGATCTGATTTGCCAAGTTGAGGACCTGGCTCACACTGATCCCATGGATTTTCTCGAAGATCATCGGGACCTTCTGGATGTGGATTTCAAACAGCTTCTTCAATCAGATAATATGTCTGATCTCAACTATTGGGTAGCAGAGGTTACTGCTGCGAAGGAGGCGGCTGTTCATGGACGTCGTCTGATTGCTGCTTCACGATGTGTGCATATTCCTTGTCATTCTCCAAGGACTCGCCCGTCGGTGACTAGTGTGGCGTCGGAGTCTCCTCCTCCACAGAGGCTTCCTCCCTACAGTTTAAGATCCTATGGTGTGTCTAGTGATGATCCGGTAGTGGAAGGAGAGAAGGAGTTGCAATATAAACCTCGGGTTAAGTACAAATAGTAGTAGTGGTAGCTGACCTATTTCCTGGTCAATTCCCTGCGGTTATGCGCAGAAGATGCTCTGCATTACGGCCCCGTACGCTGTTGCTGCATACTTAGTGTGCAAAAGAAAGACAAAAGTTATGTCTGCCTAGTTTTCTACAGTAATTTTATAAGTGATATTTGATATTTGCATCAGAAATTGAAAAAAAATCATTAACAATTTTTTTATCTGTTTTAAATGCACCAACCTATGTCATGGGTATTTACTATCTATGTCAAATGAAGTAATGCCAAAAGTAGTTAAAAACTTTATTTAGCTCTTTTTAGAGTTTGCAAAGAAGTCACATATAATACCCCCAACTAAAGTCTTCAAAAGATTTGCGTAGTCGTTAACTACTTTTAGTACTTTATTATAAAGATACTATCATCAAAATCAAATGTACCAACCAATGTCACCGACAGTAACTTTTGAAAATAGATAAATCATTCTATAAGAAAATAAAGAGCTAAAAGGAAAAAAAGCTTTTTTATGCTTTTGAAAACAGTCAAATAGATTTTTAAATGGAGAGAAAAGAAATTTCCATAGTAGCTGTTAAAAGTATTGTAAAATAGGTAAAGTACATTACGTTATTAGTACTGAAAAGCCTTTGAAAGCTGTGGTAACTGCATTTAATAAGTATTATGGCTTATTTAAAAATTACAAAGAAACTATTTAAATGGCAAAAACAACATCAATAGCTGCATCACTTTCATACCCTCCCTTGCCATTGAACAATTGAATTTCATTTTCTTCCCTATTCAAATATTCATCCACTTGATTGTCTCCAGTGGCACTATCATCCTTAGCCTCAGCTTTGTTAGAGTACATGCTGGTAGTATTCATGAAGTCTCCATTTACACTTTTGATGATGTCTTTCATTCCTGGAATCATGCGCTACTTCTTGATGGCTTTGTAAACTTCAGCATAGTATTGCTTCCCATCCTCATTCCAAGAGCTCTGAAAAAGCGGACACTTTTCTCCCTTTTGCATGTGTGTCCACTTTGGTTTTGGGACAGCTTATATGGTAACCACCTCAGTAGGGATCAAAGAAAGCAGAGAATGGATAGGTAAACAATAATTGCTTGAGAATTATGAGATTAGATTATTTGGGACAAGGTGGACCAACCCAAACACACATATTATATGTGTGTTTGGGCTTTTCTTTGGAACACCCAATTTATTCATAAATTGTGCAACTGTTCGACCTGGTCGATAGCCGCCCTTTCTCCATCCTAACTACTGATTGGAGAAAGAGCTGTCAGAATTAAATTTTTCTTGGTCTTTGGCTTGTGTGCAGGGCAGGAGTTGATAGGCATTGTCTTCTCTCCGACACTCTCTTCGGTCATATGCAAGGGGCGGCATCATCTGGGCACATTTTTGACATTGTGTGAGATTACAAGATGAAGGAAGGAAGCTTTGAAGAATCGACATTGAGAGAGCTGAACCAGACAGCCACTTGCTTCTGGCAAGCTATTGCCCAAGTGGACATGCACACCGCACAGGACATTGCACACCAAGTGGAGGTGCCCTTGATCAAGGCAATGGCCTTCCCTTTTCAAGACAAGGACACTGAGGAAGAATCAAAACAAGGCACAGCGGCGGCAGACCGTGGGTTGGCGGCTCTCGACATCACCCATGGGACCCCAAAGGCTACAATTGATTTGTGGAATGCACCCCGTGAAGTCCAATTGATTTTGATGAATGATGCAGAATATTGTAGGGGACAATCCGGTGTGGGAGTGGGGGATTTTTGAATCTGCACCCTCCCCACCAGTGGCAAAGGATGGTGCATGGAAACTAAACATTTTGGAGCTACAGCAGTGAGGCTGGATTTTGGCAAAGGTAGACAGGCTTTGGTCATTAGAGCCCAAGACTCTTCTCAGTCTTCTAATTTGAAATTCTCCCGCCCCATAATTTATTTGGACAAGCTACCCTCTTCGTTTACCAAGCTGAGGTGTCATGAACTCCTTCTGGAAATTGAAGCAAAAGCTAGAGTTTGGAAATTTCTCTTGGGAAAATACCAAGGAGCTGCTTGGTTGACCAGACTTGTAGGGAAGGCATTGGGGGGAACTTCATTGCCTACAGGGGTCCCTTCTGCCCCAATCAAGACCAAGCTTCAAGAAGGAGGGTATGGAGATTTGCGCTCACAGAAGAGGGGAGATGCAGGAACATTTCTGTGGGAGGAGACTGACTCCTATTTGGGGGGTTTCTTGATTAACTCCAGTTTGACTATTAAAACCCTGGCGGCAGATTTTGAGGAGACAGCTAGAACCATCAAACAGCTCTGTGGTTGAATTTTGGTGCTGGAGAAAAAATTGACGGCTCAAGACATTTCATTGGGGGGAGTGATCCAAAGCCTTTGCCAAGAATTGGCAGAATTAAAGGAAGAGTTGGCCCAGACTAAAGGAACAACCTCTAAAACGTTCCCCTTTGCTTGGGACAGAATCCCTTGCCGCCTACATTAGCTGAGTGGATAAAGAAGCTATCACGGAGGAAGTATTGGGGCGGTTAAATCTTGGGGGGTTCCTCACTCGCAATGACTTAGACCAAGGGGGAACCCCCAGAGATGCTGAACTCAAAAGCTCCCTTGAAGCTCAACTAGTGGATGTGGAAAAGGAGGTGCTGAACCCAGAGGGTTTGTTGGCTCGACTTTTGGATCGCCTCAAGGATATGGAGGCCAGGAAGCTTGTGGATGCCATCAAAGTGGGAGGTTATGTATTCAAGGATCAGCACACGTTTGAGGCATGGTTGCACCAGTTCAAGGATCCAGAGATCTACAGGTACTGCACAGATGCAAAAACATTGATTCTGATTTGTCAAGAGGCGTATTCTACAATTGCCGATGGCATGAGCGTGCAGGCGGCGGCGCACAAAGCCCAGTTCAATTCTTTTATGGCAGCACAAGTCAGTCTTTTGTATGACATGGTCTATCCAGAGAATGTCATACAGAAGACGGGAAAGGACAAGGATGCCAAAGACGAGGGCTTTATCTGGGCTATTCAGTTCAGTTCGCATAAGATTTCTGTTGGCGACTACATTTCCAGTGCAGTCAACAGAATGAAGCAAGATCTCTTGCGCATCCGTACCATGGTGCAAAATGGGATCAATTATAATTTCCCACCTTCAACTCAACCAAAGAACAATGCCATCTTCTCAGAGGTCCTCACAAAAGGGCATGACCATGCCAATGGATGGCTCAATTCATTGGACCAGCTTTATAAGACAGTGCAGTTGGGAGGGATGAGTGAGGTGGAGGCATGGAGATGGTGCCTTGTTTATACTAAAGTTATTTTCAACAATCTCCATCCCCGCCGGTCAATCTTGGCAGAAAAGTTGGCTGCAGCCTGTGTGTGGGGTGCTTTTTGTGCTACCCAATTCTTGGAAGACTACCATCGTCATAATTGGATTAAGCACCCAGACGTCTCATCGATTTTGGTGTTAACATCTATGGAACAAGAGGGACACCATCTCGCAGCAGCAGTTAAATCCATCAAGGATGAGACTGCGACCATCAAGACTCACACCACTCAAATTGCCAAGCTCCAGCGTGACCTTCAAGGGTACAAGGAGCAAAACCCAAGTCTGAACTGAGGGGACTTCGCTCAGGCGGGGGAGAGAACACTGAGCGCATTTCCATGGCTCACTCACACAAATTCAAAAGAGGGGTTCTGCTCTCAAGAGCAGATGCATCGGTTGGAGACAAATGTTGGGGAAGCAGCAGTGGCTCATTGGATTATCCAACCAAACCAACATGGGGAAGGAGCCATTTCTTGCAGAATCATTGAGCATTGAGCATGACTCGCTCGGGTGGGCAGAGGTGGCAGAACAATGGGGAGCCCGGATAGAAGCCATAGTCATCCTGACTCAACCACCATTAACAAAGTTAGGAAAGAAATTTGATTCACATCCTATGGTTTCTATTCATGAGGCTTATAATCTACCCCCTAGGCGCCCTTGGACTAGCATTCTCCTAGCAATCATTTGGAGAAAAGACATAGCCGTTGAAGTAAATGAATTGTTTCTAAAGTGGCTACCAAAAGTTGCCTTGATTGCAATTCATGGTTCTTTATCCAGGTCTGCCGTCAAAGATCTATTGCCAACCTTAAAACTTAAATGAGCATTACTACCGTAAAATGTTAAAGGCAAGGCATGTCCAGTTTGGAGGAGTGACCACATCAACTTGGCACATCGTCAGAATTAGCAGAGACAAATCTTCTCTTTCAGCTCCCGCTGTAATGACAACAGCGACCTATCAGCAAAACTTGCAAATGGACCTTGATGATACTTTAGGGCAGTCAGAGGAGCAACCAACGTTTGAGCTCAAGCGAGAGCTGAGAGGGTCCAAAGTGGGATATGTTTCACTCCATGGCCATGACCAAAAGTTCCCTGTTTATTCGGCTGGAGGAAAGGCCCCAGATCTGACTATGTTATCCTCTTTGGATCTACATTTTTGGGTCCAGGCCAAGTCTGTCAAGGCCCACACTCCAATTCTTTGAACCGTGTCAATATCGGAACTATTTGCAATCTGGGACTACAAGGGTAAACTCAAGCTGAGGGAGATGAAGGACAGTGCCAAGCTCAAATTACTTCGGCACAGACTTCGCTCCCCACCAGGAAAGATCATCCGCGGCCTTCTTTTCCCCACCCTTGAGAGGTTGGGAATTGCATGTGGGTATTTCGATGAACCCAGTAAACAGCCCTTACCTAAACCCAAGCTGAATTCTCAGATCCCAATGTCTAGATTGGACAAGGCAACAGAGTCAAAGGTCTCAGCTACAACTCAAGATGACGCCCTTGTGGATTTGACACAATGGGCTATCCCTGGAGAGAGCTGGGCCAAATCCAAAGCCAGAGAGGTATTGAGAAAGTTTGCTGTTATCTGTTGGAAGCAACAGATACATCGGGAGGCTAGAAACTACTTGGAGGTGGAAGGAAGATCAAGGCAGGACCAAGAAGCTGTGGAAGACTGCATCAGACAGACCAATGAATATACCTATTGGCAATGGAGAAGGGGAAGTTGGTTTTTCTTCTGAAGGTTCCCGGAGGAATGGAGAAGCGACTTCAGGGATGGAGTCCAATTCTGGAAAGTTTCTCCAGAACCTGAAGGGTTCATTAAAAACTCACCTTTGCCCTCTCGTGCAGTCAAGCTTGAAGTAAGGAAAAGATCTTCTTGAAGTTAGTCTTCAAATGGTATCTTAAAAAAGGGCCAGTTAAGCTGACTATTCCAAGGTTTGCGGTTGAAAAACTTGATGACATCTGAGTTGTCTGGAATTGCAGAGACAATTGCCATAATGACACTTTGTGGGCACCAAGTCATTGGCTCCCAACTTTTGGGGACATGTTGGAATTGGTTATTTGATGGCTGAGGACATCAATCAGGGCTTACCTAGACACTCCAAAACCACTTGAAGAAGATTACACTCAAGAACCAGAAATCTTTTCAAAAACAGTGCAAGGGGACATAGACGTTGGAGAGATGTTCCATAACACACTAGCTCATGAGGAGGATTGGCCTTATTTTGGGGGCATGGATCACACACACCAAGAACGACCAGTCTTATGAAAGTCAATCCATCATGAGATTCAGGGTCTTGCCCTTTGGAAATACGGAATCCCCTTACCTGACTGGTCAAGCCCAGTCAAGGATTTTAGAGATAGCAAAGAAGGATCCTCTAGACTCAAGGAATCCATTTCAGTGGAAGGGAGCACATTTGAACCTACCCTGCCATAAATCATATGACCCATCCCTACCTCATAATAATAAAACAGAAATTTTTAAGTACATTTAGTTGATCCCTATGGATGGCGGGTGTTACCCCTTCCTAAATTGCACTGGCCGGGTCCCCGGCATAGTTGTATGAATCTTAAGTGTATGATACGGTCATTAAGACCATGTAGTAGCACCCAGGCTTAAGGGCCAGGTGCTTCCCCCCCAGTCCCCGCCAGCCCTGTGGCTGGCCTAGGGGAAAAAAATTTAGTTATAGTTGTTTGACCCGATTGGAGCTGCCTGCATTCAGTGCGGTAGGCCTCGACTGCCACCTCCACTGTCTTCGCTAGCTCCCTCGCTGTCCCCAAAGATAGAGTTTGAAAATAGCCATCATCGTATTCAATAAGCCGATGATGGCGATAGTGCAACACCTCACGCCGGTGCGCACGAATCCACTGCAGCCGCCGGACTATGCCATCCAATTCCTGCGAGCGAACATAATTTTTGCCTTTGTGGAGACAGTGGTTGCGTACATCCCACATTGTTTTTTGATGGCGTTCCCACAAGGAAGAGAGGAGCCATTTCGCAATGGACTCACTCCTTTTCTCGCCGCTATTGTCGAGATGCTGTCTCCACTGCGTGCTGATAAACCCTAGACGCATCTTGTTGCGTCCAATTTGAAGTTGATCTTGTATTATCAACGATGCCCATTCCGGGCTAGTGTCAATGATAGTGTCACTTGATTCATCCGAAATCAGACGGATGAAAAGGGACGTGACATGAGATGGATAGGTCTTGGTGAGACCATCCTGTCGCCACGTGTTGAGACTGTCCTGACGTGCGGTTGCCATGACGTTTGAGTCACAGCTCAGAACATGGAGGAACGTCTCGTCTTCATTACCGCAACATGGACACGAGGATGATGGCGCTAGATAGTGATGATGATTGTGCCCAACTGGCATCCAATCAAAAAGAATCTTGCTAACCCTAACAGATTGGTGATCTGCCAGTGTCTGTTTTACTGTCCCGATTAAGTCCCAGTCAATAGAGCGAAGCTGACTATCATTGAATCCATGACGAGCTTGGATATAGTCTAGCAATGGGTCTACCGTGTATGCCTCCTTGATGGCCTGCTTGAATCCCTTGGTGAGCCACTGTTCATCAATATGGAGCATTGCCCGGGACCCTGGGAGTGGAGAAAAGGCAGACACTGTTTCGTCCTCATCCAGGCATGCTTCCGCATGCGAGTCGCAGCCAACATTCAAGATTTCCTCTTGAGTGAGTTTTCGATTCTTTTTATTTTTTGTCTTGGAGTCCATGTGGCCAAGTACATGCTCAAATGTCACGTGTTGGCTCGCCTTGTCAACAAGATGGTGTATTGCCAAGATCACGTCCATGTCAGCTGTGAGGTACTGGGCTGGTCGATATATTTCTGCATTTAATTTTTTAATACTAGCCTCACTGTCACAAAGTTGGGTGATGATGGCTTGGTCAGGGGTGTGTTGTAGTGCATCCCTGAGTCCATGGTACATTCCCTCTAGTTCACCACGAAATGAGTATGAGGCCGTGGTAAAATCAAGAGGGCGACGAGCTATGCGAGCATCATGTGGGTCAGTATGAGGGATACCCTCTAGGATCCATGCTGCCGATGCTCGGTGATAGCGGGGCCTGACTGAGGAGTCACTAACTAGACGAAAGTGAGTAGCAGATGTTCTTGACGAGGCGACGACTTTAAATCTGTTGCGTTTCACTGCTTTCTTCTCCATCCTATGCTTTCGACGCGTCCATTTCATGCTGCCACTGCTTTGTACCTCAATTGGATAGGCCTCCTCCGGAAGGGCCATGTACTCAGAGGTACGATGATAAAAACCATTGGAGGAGTGTTCGTATTTCACGGTACCACTTGGATCTCTAATATAGATGGAGTCCGAAGAGAGATAGCTTGCATGATGAATATGTCGTTTCGCTGGGAGCCACGGTCCAAGAGGCGTATCAAGAACATAGTGAAAGAGCTTTGTATGTGACATCGCTGTGGTGCAGCAACTCATACGTAGCAATTTCCGAAAGGTTGACCAGGCTTCCCTCGTGGGGGAGACGGAATTAGGCCAGAGAAGGTCTGACTCTGCTCGCCACTCTCCCCACAGTCTTGTGATTGGAATATATTTTCCTGTAAGGTCAGCCAGATCGGAGAGCATAATCACTCTCAACCATATTCGCACGCCATTGGCTAAACGCAACTGGCGTGGTTTGACTCCTGGGATGGATGCGAGCAGTTGCATGATCGATGTGTCACCTCTGCGTTGCAACGGTGGGGTCCACACGCGTTCTATCCATAGTTTGCCCTTGATTCTTTGAAGTGTTGACCGAATATGTTGGATCCAGCCACTCTCAAGCTGTGGGCACGGCAGATCCACCTCTTCCCAGACTGGCTGGTGAAAACCTGATACTAATTGGGCACATTGGAGGACCACCAGCAAATCAGTTGCCGGTATCTGGTCATGGCGAAGTGTACGTATGATGTACGTGATGTTCGCCTGAGCCTGGAGGCTCTCCATGGATGGCAGGTCAAGTCCACCATACCTCACCGGCCCATGAATGACCGCTCTCTTCATCTTCCGGTGAATCCCCAGTCGTGGAAGAAATGCATCCATCACTGGTACATTGAGTTCCTTGCATTGTTTGGACGTAAATTGAGAAAGTTGAAAGCCATACCATGTTTGAGGAATAAGGTGATTGCCCAGCATTACTTTGGCTTCGCGTTGATTCAGATGGATTGTGGCTGCCGCTCTGCATGCACCATTAATTTTGGCCTTTCGCTGAGCAAATTCCTGTTTTTGGTTCCCGTCGGCAGTCAGGTAATATCCCAGGCCCTTGTTGGGTTGACCCGGCGACAGTTGGGAGATTGCAGACTTCGCACCCTTGGAGTCAAGTAAGAAGAATTCATATTGACCTTCTCTGTCAATAACTAGTCGTCCCTTCTGTTGTTGAAATCCCAGCACCTGAAATGCACATTTGTGGAAGGCAGTTGCTTGGCCAACCACATCATTGCAATTGGAGAGTTTCTGTGCCCCACTGTTCAACTTGACTACTGCATTCTCACTAGCTATCGATCCCCACTCCAGGTCCATTGCCCAAGTATCGGTGTCATCTACATAAGCATCATTGCATTTGGTGATGCATAGCTCTTTGGTCACAGACTCCAATTTAATGCCAGGGTAAATGGATGAGTGGGCTTTTAGGATGGTACTGCTGAGAAGGACCCATAGGGACGCCACATCACCCTTGCCCTGGTACTCTCCTTGCAAGAGTGCCTCCATCGGATTTTGGCGGTAATATGTCTTAGAGACTCCTAAGCTTGTCCTGACATGACGCTTGAGACCCTTCATGACCTTCCCTCGCGCTCGAAGGACATTAATGTCCATTCCAAATTTTCCCGACACTACATTGGATAAGGACGGATGCATGCGATCAAAGCATGCTGTTTGATCGTTGGCAAAAAGAGCGATGGTGACCTTCATATACCGCCCGTATTCGAATGTCATCATCTTTCTGAATGCCGCATCTACAGACGTCCTGCCAGCTCTTCCTCCCCATTGCTCTGCATGTAGCCCAGCTTTCTCGGCATTCTGCATTAGTTTTTGGGAGAATAGGATTTTTAAGGCGGTATTAAAGTCTGCCTCCAAGAGTCCGATGATGCGCAGGAGATGAATTTTCCTGACTCCAGGTTTCTTTTCCAGCATAACATCGATGGACGTGAGCCATCGTTCATTGGGAAAGCCAAACTGAAAGGGTAAACTCATCATTATTGCTAGCCAATCAGCAATATCATCTTCTCCAGCCAGACATTTCCATATGGTATAATGCAAACCCGATGGAGAAGATGAGGTTTTTTCTGCCACCTTTTTAAAAGCCGCCTGAAACATTTCTCGAGTTATCACTCCAGTTATGTTAGGGAGTCGTTGCTCCTCCTCTGTCTTGGCAACAGCTAAAATCCATGCCCTGATAGCTTCATCCGTGCACTCTTCAGCTGTTATAGTTCCATTGAGTAGTTCTTCTAGAAGATCGCTTGTTCCATATTGGTCCTTGGCTGCCATCATTAGGGGATCATGTGATCTTCCATCTTCGATGCTTGCCTGTTGGAGGTGGCGTTTGTTCCTCTGCTGTAGTAGTTTCTCAACTTCCACTGGATCAGATACCTCTGTCCAAATCGGTGTTGGGAGGGAGACACTCATTAGGTATAAGTGTTGGCCATCGTCCAGTATTTCTGCGGGTGTGGCATCCGACGGTAATACTTTGAGATGGTGATGGCGATGAAATTTGACCGGGTGGGTTGGTTTCATACTAGGAGTTGGGCCCACCGGTGAATGAGCCTCAAATACTCCCATGTGGTACTTATATACTTCAAGGGTGGAGCGTGAGTAATACCACTCATAGCGTGGTACCTCAATACTGTCGATTCCACCCTTGGGACCTTTCATTGCATTGGAAATCTTGCGATGTATGCCACGTTTCTCCGCTGCTGCTGCCATATCTTTCATCTTCTTCTTCCAGTCGGAGTCCCCTGCAGCCCTTGCAATGTCCTGAGCATTTTTCTCAAGCCATTTGACCCGATTTGAGAGTGCCAGCTTCTGTGCCTCCCATAGAGCTTGACGAGCTTCTCGGACTTTAAGCTTGCACCCTTTGCGAGATAAATCTGAATACTCTTCAGGCTTAATTTGAAGTTTTTGCCCCAACTCAACCGACTTTTTGGGAAGAACTGAGTGCCTGAAGCGCGCAGATTTCACTGCTTTCCAAAATCGAAGCCGTTGACCATGTTCTGTCAAGATTGGTGATCTCTGATAGCCAAATTTCTTTTTCACCACTTTCCGCGCCACCGCCAAAATGCAATCTTGGATCTCTCTATCCAGGTTATTGTACTTGCGAACTAAAACCTCTGTGGGTCCTTCACGCTCCATTGCACGTGCAAGCGAAGCCACCCGATCTGGGATGTCTCTTTGTGAGGTGACGTCCCTAAATGTCTTGAGAAAGGCCTGGCATTTGTCAGCTTGCTCCAAGATAAATTCTCTGGATGGGTTGAAGACTGGCCGGTTGATTAGCCCTTGAAACAATGCCTGTTCCTTGAAGTCAATCCATAGCATAACATGATCAGAGATTATCTCCTCATTGAGTCCCAACGTTCCGATCTGATCAATTGCTGGAAGCAATGCCTCGTCCATTAGGACGTAGTCAATGCGTCTGCTCCCCCTGGCATAGGTGGGCTTTAATTCATCCGATTCATATTTATGATGGAAGGCATCAATGAGCTGGGTTTTCTCCATGAATTTCAGGAATGGAGCCCCCTTTGCTACTTCCCAGTTGTCATTTGCATCCATTAATACTATCGGACGGTACCCTTCCTGCCTCTTGGCCAGAATAAAGTCCTGCAGATCATTCAAGACTCTCTGACGCGGATCCATTGTTGTATCGCCCTCCCTGATCATCTCCCGCAACTGTTGCATGTATGCAGTATGAGGGCCTGCCTGAGTACCTTTGGTTTGTGGTACTCGATAGGCTGAGATGATAAGAAGGCCCTCATCCCTGTGCCCTCGCACCGTCATCCAGGAGTACCGTCCCCATAGGTCTCCACCAGACCGTGCTACTCGTCCTGTGAGTTTCCCAACAATTGACAACATTGTTCCTCCCGGCTGATATTCAACATCATGAGCCGCTATACATGATGATGTTGCCATGCGTGTTGATCCAAGATGGTAGTTGAGTTGGGACCGCATCTTTTCCCTGTTGCTGTTAGTCCAATGTATATTTGTCTCCGTGAATGCAGCAATGTCTAACTGCAGAGCCCCCATTGCTGCTACTTCAGGCATCACATTTAGGTTTTCATTCACGCTGACTCCATTTATGTTTTGCAGCCCCAAGCGAATGATTCCATCTTGTTTTGCCTGCAGCTTATCTCCCGTCGCTTCAATTGTTGCTTCCTCCTCTGGGATACCCAGTCCTTCTCGTAATGTTTGCTGTGTGAGTTTATTCTTCTTCTTTTTTGGATTTGCTGGACTGATGAAGTACTTATTGATTGCTCGCATTGCCGAGGTAGATCCCCTTTTCTTAGGGGGGTCTGTTTGGATGCACATTTTATCTTTCTCTTCGGTCTGGTGTTGCCAGATTCGGGTGGGTTTAGATGGCTAAAGTTTTATGTCAATATTTGTTGGAATGAGGTGAGGTGAGGTGGTGCCGTTAGACGTGGACGATTGTGCTGGACTTCTTGGCTTGATGCCTTCTTGCCGAGCGTTTTACTCCATCTAACTCCATCATTCCTAGCTTAACTTGATCACAGTTCGGATCCAACGGTATATCCGGGGTTTTGGGGGGTGGAATTGGTATCTCGTGGGGATTGGGGGGAAGGGGTTCGTCCTCGCCTTCACCATCTGCTGCTGCTTCCTCCAATTCTGCCACTACTGCTGCTTCCACCTCTTGTTCAGGTCGGGTTTCATCAGCTTCAGCACCACTCCCGTCCTCATCACTATCACATCGAAATTGTTGCTCACTCTCCGCCTCCTCCTCCGGCAAGGGACTGCCTGTGCGGTCAATGCTCCACCTGACTCTTTCAACTCTGTCTAGCACCTCTTCAGCTGAAGTTTCCAGTGCTGCAGACCCTTGAGTAGAGGTAGTTGAGAGCGATTCATCACATTGGAACTGGGTCGAAAGTGCCACAGGTTCCATGTTTTCAGTCCGATTTTTTGGAGGAGATGTGATCCCAGTCTCTCCACCTTGCAGCATAGGTTGCGTCACTGTTCCTGTTGAGCCAGTTATTGAGACTGTTCGTTCACCACTTGCATTTTCTGTTGCAATTGGAGTGCTAAGTCCCCCTCTTGATTCACTGCGGATGCTTGATTCCTTGCGCTCCTGATCTCCACCTTGACCATCAGAGGAGGGGCCATTGCCCTTAGTTGCATCTTTGGTGTCTCGAAGCACTGCTGACCATTCGGGATACTCCCCTGGATCACTGTGCCGGCGTGTACGGACTGGGTAGAGCCCCAGGACTTTATCCATCTGCACCGCTGCATTATTGTAGAGGTGAGCCACATAATGAATGGGGGATTTACCTCCTATGAGGTCGGCCGACGACAGCCCACACTTGTTGGCCAGCTCTTCCGTGTAATTGTTGAGGCAATCCACCACTTTCATCACATTTTGAGCATCTTGCTCAACCCACTTCTCACCAGACATTTGAAGCTCCCTCTTCATTCCTCGAATATCGGCAATGCCTCGCCTGATTCGACTGGATATTTGGCGGTACCTGCATTGCAATTCCGTGAGTTGTTTGATAATGACTTTGAACTCCATCTTATCCTGGTTGACCTCCGAGTTATTGGTCATGTGATCTATAATACTATCAGCGAGGGTCTCCAGCTGATCACTGTCCAGGAGTGCATCAGGCTGCCCATCTTGGTCCACTCGACGGATTTGTTTAACAAGATCCTTTTGCCACGCCACCTGTTGAGTCATGTATTCCTCAATTTTGGTTTTAATGGCTCCCATCTCCTCCTTCAGTTGCGCTACATTTGTCAGTGTGTTGTCAACTTTGCTCTGATAGGGCTCATTATTCACTCCCTTCGGTGAGGCCATGTCTACTCGTTCCTTCACAGAGTCTATTCCCTTTTGGAGTTGATCAATCTTGCGCCCCACACTGGCTGCAGACTCTGCCGTTTCCATTTGCTGCTTGATGGTGCTGACTGCTGTTTTAAGCTTATCCATGCTTGACCACATTTCCTGCTGGGCTGTTTCCATCTTCTTTTGAATTATATCCATCTTGGTCAGCTGGACTTTTTCACTGCCCCTCACAATGGACTTCAGCGTCTCCACTTCTAGTTTTACTGCTGATGTTTCGACTTTCACCTCCGCATCCACTGCCAGTATCTCCTTTGCATCAGGTATTTTACTGACGAATTCTTTTATGATGTTGACACTCTCTGCAATCCGTGTCTTCTCTGACTCAATTTCCGCCCTTTCTCTGTCCCTCTGGGCTGTCATCGCCTTAACCGCCTCAGTGTTCTTCGCCACTTGGGCTACCAATCGTGTAATCTGCTCTTGGTACTGCTGCATTACTCCATCATTCGACCTCTCTGGCTGCGATTCTCTTGGCATTCCCCGTACTGTAGGGCCACTATCTGTGAACACAGTGGACTTATAGGTGTATGTCAAGCGTGGGATGTTCTCGTATCCAAGCATCTTTCGAATTGTTTGTGGTATCCCATCCTGTAGTCCCTTCCTCACGTCATCCTCCTGATCTTTTGTTGATTGAAGCCACCATTTTCCACCTGATGCCTTTTGGATCTTAGTGAATGGCGTCGCAAGAAGTTCCCCTTCACTCTCAATAAGGTTATCTGAAGTCAGTAGCAGCTGTCCCAGACTCAGGGTATTAGGTTGCACATTCCCCTTCTCATCTTTCACTTTGATGTCAGGGACAAACTCAAAAAGGTCGAACTCTTCACCAAATCCCTCCACTTTAACCGCAATGTTGTCCTGAATAAAGTCGTTTTGAAACTTCACTGCATTGTGGAGATGATGGATGTTGGGGTAGCTAGATGGCGCTGACAGGCAGAGTTTGCTATCATACGTTGCTGGTCTGTCAATTGCATTCCCGTCAGGTTTCAGATTTTTTAGTGCCTGAATAATTTTTTCATGGTTGTCAGGCTGCGCCAGTACTGTCATTGCTTTGGTCGTGAGCGCATGGTGTACTGTTTTCCTGTTATCAGTGAAAGCAGGTGCAATCACTGTCCTCCAGACCACATCGAAGTCACTGTGATTCAGTGGTTCAACAATCGAAGCTCCCTTAATTAGTTCTCGCTTCATCATAGCCATATCATCAGTTTCACTGCTATTAGCAATGAAATACACTGGGGTAGCTCCATGTTGGTGTTTGGAGACATACCACAACTGCATTTTGTTGGCTTTCAGGAAGTGATGGTGATGAGCTGTTTGATCTTCGAAGGCAGTAAACTCTCTTTTCGCAAGTTGCGGTAATGAAAAGCTAGACTGCACCTGCATCTCGAACTGCACTCCTCCCCCTGCCACTTTGTTTCTCTCATGAAGGTATGGTAACCATCCCTCTTGATCCGTCGGGAGTTTTGCTTTGTCATCGATGATGCCACCTCCCATGTCTCGGACCACCAAGGTGTGACCGATGGACTCCATTTCTTTGAAGAGATGATAGCTTAGCCGTCTTGCTACCTCGTGATATTGTTGCATTTCGTTTTGTGCGCTGGTTGTCTTCACCAATAACCTATAGATCATTTGTTTGTCCATATCTCCATCTCGAGTTTTGTGTATTTCCTCCTCTCCCTTCACGTCTGCTTTCGCTGGAGCAAACCGCTTAAGTTCTTGGATCAGAGTGCCTGGTACCCACGTCAGTGTCTGAAGATGGTTAGGAGTTCGAGATCGCAGATGCTGCATTGCCAAGTTACTCTGCATGTCGTAGTACTGAGGGATGATCTCATTGTACCGTTCCAAGAGCTCCTTTTTCTTCTGATTCCCAGTGAGCTGATGAAAGTCTTCAATTTGGATGTTCATCAAAGTGGCTGGCACTGCTAACTGCTGAGTGTCTTTTGGCGGATGCAGTTTCCTTACCGTCTCATCGATGTCGATGAGTTTGGGGAATGTGAATTCTGGTTCTACCCCCAAAGCTCTGGCCATCTTGCCAATGCTGCCATCTTTTTCAATTAGGACTCTCAATATCTCCGATGGTTGAGATTTAAAAGACCTCATAATTTCTGTAGCATGTTTTGCATAGAATCGTGACACGTATTTGACAATGAAAGGTGTGAGCTCCTCCGCCGAGGGGTTACTCTTTGCCATGATCTTTTTAAAGTTCTTCCCCATCAACAGTGGAACTCTCACTGGAGCTAGTTTATCCTCCTCAAACGGAATAGCCGGTGGGGCCTTCATTTCTTTGACCACCATCGCTGCATATTCCTGATTGTTGCATATTTTTAGAAGCTCTTTTGTGGAGCGAGTGCCGAGGTAATTAGCTGCAAACAGGAAGCCGCTACCCGTCCACATGTACGCTCTTCTTGCTGCAACGCTCACAAGGACATTCAATCCTTCCGCCTGCTTAAGTGATGTAATGTTTTCCGCCGTGATGTCTTCGTCCTTCGACTTGGCTAGGAGTTGTGCCAATATCGCCTTTGCTTGGACGCTGACTTCCTCTAGCGGCGTGACAGTATCTTTTTTGCTCCTTCCATTGGCTGTTGAGCCTGGTGAGCCGCCGCCTCTACCTTCTCCTCTGCCTTGGCCTCCCCCTCGTCCTCCGCTAAATCTCCCGCGATTGGTTTTCCCACGTTGTTGATGGAAGCGGAAGGCATTGGGAGGGGACGGCCCCCCCTTCTTCATGATGGACGTTGGCGTCACTGGATTTGTCATGATTACTCAGCCGGGCACCCTTTTGAGCTGTTGTTGACGCTACGGTGCTTGATGTGTTGATTTCTTTGCCCTCCACACGTTGGTGATGGTGGGGGCAGCCTGAACTGTGTTCAGGTGGGTTCTTTTGTATTGTTGTTGTTGCTATCCACGGGTCCGTCGTCGCGGAAATCCCATGGACGCTGCGTGCCGTATCTCGGACTCTTTCGTTGCTGTGGGTCTGCCACGGCGGAATTAGTATTGGTCTCTGTGCGCTACGTGTTGATCACGTAGGGTATACTATTTTTCACTTTGGCACTCCCCGAAAAAGTAACTTTGAACATTGATATTTTATTGAATTTCTGTGGAAATGATATCATTTATAAACCACACTTCAGACATCACATGCCTCACCTCAAATACAATAAGTAAGAACCTTTCACTAACAAGATAAATAAATGGTTGGTTCATTCCATACATTAAGATTCCTGAATAGTCATGGGCCCTAATAGAACAAAATAAAAATAATAGCAATGTCTAAAACTCAATTTTGAGGTTTTCAACTACAAAAATATCTTGATAAAAGTTTAAAAACTTTACCAAAGAAGGAAAACTACAAGTATGTATCTCATGCTTTAATGCTCATGTAAAACTAGAAATTTCAAGAACTATTTTTCAATTGATAATTCCACCATTATCATTGATCACAATCTCATGGTTCAAAAGACATCATCCCTTTCATTACAATGATTAGAGCCTAAAACAAGTACAAATTAATATGGAAATTCAAAAATTACATAGAGAGCTGGCACATGTACTATTTGATCAAAATGCCTTCAATTGATTTGAACAAATACTGGCATGTTTCTAACTCATGGTAGCAGTTTTACTATATTTTTTTCTTGTTTTACACAAATATGATAGTATTACACGTACCTTATGGTTCTTTTAACACAAAACCAAAAGAGCCAAGTGTGATCTAAATAATGAAGAAAAAGACAAAATTTTCAATTACTCTCATGTCAATCATTCTTTCCATTATTTGCTTTGAAAATTAATTTAAAACTTATAAGAGCTTTCTATTTTCCTGTATTAATTGTATAATTTTGAAGTAAAGAATAAAAATTTTGCTTTTAATTATCAAGCCAATAAATCATATTGGTTTCATTAAATTTTTCTCTATCAATTGATAGACTAATTCCATAAAAATGTGCCTTTGATAATCAAAACATCATGAGTACATTACTCTCTAATAAAATTATATGGTCATTGAAC
>JALLOT010004239.1:462-10475 GCA_036939595.1 Thalassiosira livingstoniorum | reverse complement strand
GTTTTTTAAGAGATTGTCTTCTCTTTTAATGGTGCCAGTTGGTCACCAAGTTCAAGCAACACAAAACCCCATGAGAATCCAACAAAACAAAGCAAAATAATTCGCAACTTTTGATGTTCCTATTTTAAAATATTTGAAGCATTAAAAAAATGTATTTGGTGAGTTTCAATTACAAATGTCTGACAAAAAAATTTATTTTGAGAATCTCTTACCTTGGTATTAACTTAAAACACTGTTGTATAGTATTCAGTCGAAGTTTGTTTTGACAGTGATGGCATTCAATGTGACATTGTCACATTGTGCCGATATTGTTTATATCATTTGTGACGATGAAGATGGTTCAACGGTTGTTGACGGTGATGGGGATAAATGTTCTGCCATGTTGATTCATTGAGTAAGGTTGTGACGACGGTGATGGAAATCTGATTCGTTGAGTACAGTTGTGATGACGGTGATGGCCATCATCGAGTCTGATGGTGTCAATGTTGGTCATGGAATTTGTTCCATAATAAAAAAGCATATCACCAATGGCCAATGTTGATGGTGGCGGTTCGACAGTTGTCAAAGGCGTCAACATTTGGTTGCGGTTGTGTCGATGATTCATTGAGTTGATAGCATTTGACATTCAAAAGTGACGACAGTGATGGCATTCATCGATGGCGTCATCCAATTGCGACGATGTTGGTCATGGTATTCGTGCCATAATCAAACAACGCACAATGTCGACGGCGGCAGTTTGACAGTCATCAATGGCGGTCGACGTTAGGTTGTGATGACAAATCATTGATAGCGTTACAATGACGGTGATGACGTTAATCGCTGGTGTGGACCAATGGCGTTGATGGTGGTCGAGCCATTGGGTGGTGGTGGCGGGGTAGCAAGTTTTGAGGGGGGAGAGATTCAGTGAGGTTAAAGACAAAGAAAAACAGCTGTAGTTTTTTTGACGGGTAATTACATAATTTGTCTCAACAATGGGATTTAGGGGGTGCTCGGCAGTACCGTTCAAGGAGCAGAAGTTGGGGGGGCAAGCAGATTGCCATGGTCTTTGTGTTGCAGTAATAATTACTAAATGCTTGTTATGCCTGTATGTTGTATGTTGTATGGTACTATGGTAAGTACTTTGGTATTGTAGGGTAATGTAGGTAAATAATTATGGCAACAAAAATAGGTGCTAAAAATATTAGCAATAGAGATTTAAGTAATTCAATAAAAAGCTAGAACTATTTTGGAATTCATTCTCCAGTAAGAAATCAGGTATGGTTCAATCCGGTAGGAATAAACCATCTCCAGCACACGTACACCTCCAGCTATACATAGCTGTAAGATAATATTATTATTATTAAGTACTCCTACTAAGTAAGTACGTACTATGTACCTACTATGCATGGTAGTTCTCTTATGCTTTTTTGGATTCTTTGGCTTTGGGGTGCTTTGGACTTGCTTGGGATATTTCAAGTTTCACTAAGGACTAATTTGGATACCTACTTTGTTCATAGTTATTATTAGTTATTATTATCTTCTACTGACAAAGCAGCACATGCAGACATGGCAATTAAGAAGTACAATATCTAGACGGGAGGAAGGCAGGGGTTAGATACTCCTAAGTTTCATACCCACTTGGTGGCTTTGGCAAGATCAATGAGGATTTTGATAAAATTCTTTGGATCCTTGAGTGAACTGCTGCGGCAACTGATGATGGCCTAACGGTTTCACCGCTACTCAACACGGGAAAGAAGGGAGGTGCAGCAGTAATCATGCTGCAGCAATTTCAGCGGGCAATTGGTGTGGCCATCACGAGAGGACATGCATTGCACTGCATCAGGCATCTTCACTATGTGCAGCCCACTGAAAGGGCAGCTGCAGAGGTGATCAACCGACATCATTTGGACAATAGGTCCAAATATGGGAATTATAATTCAGGACACTGGTTTGCTAACCATGTCCCTCCCGGTCATATGTCCTACAAACAATTTTGTAATGGACAGTACTTCACCATGCCTTAAAGGGATGGTGAAGTATAGCTTGGGGCTGTCAGGTTCTTTCCTTTCCTGCTCTTGTCTTTGCACATTGTCTTACTGCAGCAGAACATAACAGTGGATGTTTGTTCAGATGTCTCAAATCTTATTGTTCTCTCATGATAACCCACGCAGGTTTCTGTATTTCATGGATTCAATTCTGATCCAATATATGTGTCATCTATTCACTAGATTAATAATCATTACATAAAAGGGACTTACATACTTCTTACTTCCTAAGAATTGAATAATATGGTGTTGGATGTCGGAATGTTACTGCCTCCTTTTCACCTAGTAGTGGCTGGATATTTACCAAGTGGGTCTTGCTTGTGGTAATTGAGTTTGCAGACATTGAGAGTATCCATTGAACTTGACTTGTCACAACTTTGGTCACATTTGGACCAAAACTTGCTGTCACACAAGCTGTGACGCTAAAAAAGCTCAATTGAAAATAATTTTTGACTTTTTAACAATAACCGATTTGTTTACCTCTACATAGAATCAACATAATATCATGCCAGACAAATTTACACACTTTTGATTTTTCCAATCTTTTGATCATTTGAATATGGCTATGACATTATTGCTTGCTTTTTCCAGTCAAAATATCAGCAAGGCACAAACCCACAACTTGTGAGCTGTACATGGACATCACCGGCCTTCACTGGCGCACCTCGCAACGTCTGGATTTACATGTGGCACCATGGCACCATGCTATTCACCCCTCACAATACCATTATTACCATTACTGCCATTACAACAATCGCCGTTGATACTACCATCACAACATTCCTCGGTGGTGCTTCAAATTGACAATGGACTGGAGGGTGGTGGGAATGGGGGCCTGATCCCTCCATCAATGAAAGAAGTGGGAATGAAAGACCCAATCCCTCCCTGTATTTTGAAGGAGAGGGCAAAGAACCCAATTTGTCCATCATGGACGATCCAGACGAAGCCACCAATGGGGTCCCAAGAAAGATCCATCGGTGTATATGGAGGATTTGGACATTGATCCATCCATTTGGAATCAACAGCTGGAGGGATATGTCAATCGGGACAAAATGTTGGACATGGGGGCAATCGATGAGGAGTTGAATGCCAGGAAGAGCGTTCAATGCTTCACAAGAGGTGGGTGATTTGCATTGGGTGGGTGATTCGCATGAAGTGTCGTTATAGATAAGGGAGGAGTTTGTCAGTGTTATCAATGTTGCCAATGCTGCAGCCAGTGTCAACCTAGACAAATTCACAGAATTGGCAGTAGATTTGTTTGCCTCACATTGGATTTGTTATATTTAAAAGTTCATGTTCATCTCAAACCCTTTTTGTTCTGATTTGAAATGTAGGCAAGCAGATATTGGTGGGAGGCAAGCAGATATTAGGGGAACTAGGGATTGATGATTGTGAAATGCTATTTTCTACAACGGGAACGCGAGGAGTAACTGCTTGTAGTGAAAGAAGAGAGTTAGCTCCAACAAGGTCACGGTCTGACCGGGTGTATTCATTTGGTTTGATGTTTCTTTCTCTTTCTTCTTTGCTGCTGCTTGTCTTCGCCTGACTTTGTTACTAATATCGTCTCATGTTATTTCCAATCCAGGACAGTTTTTTTGGCAGTCATTGACTTGACTTGAGACTAGTCCACGAGTTGGTCTTCCATTGGAATCAGCAGTGATGGAATTAAGGACTGTGTTAGCAAAGCCATCAAGAAGGCTTGCTCTCATTTGCGTTGATGATTCATTAAATTGATGGTAGCAGCGAGTGCCTGCATTCTTGATTTGGTTTTGGATGATGCATAGGGGTTGATTTTGTTTCCTTTTGGCAGGTGGTGCCATTGTCACAATGATGTGCTGTGAACCAAATCAATGAAGTGGATACATCTGCGGAAGTTTAATTTTTTGTGTTTAAATTTCAAATTTTGAATCAAAATACCCCTAAAAAGTGTGTAAAAGCAAGTGTGTAAATTCAAATCAATCAATTTTCATGTTCTTATAGCATACTTAACATTACTTGGAATCTGCTTGGTCGATTGACCTAAAAATTGAACTATAGCTAGATGAAAAGTAGATCTGCAATATCCTTGACTTTCAGCTATGTACACAAACATTACCTGGTTGTATAAGCTGCATAATGCAGGAGGTAAACAAACCCAACATAAAATCTTTTAGGTAAATAAACCGGTTTCTAACTGGTATTTTTAGACTAAAACAGTCAAAAGTGTGACTTTTCATAATTGCAGAAATAGCATACAGTTACAAGCTAATTAGTTATGATGCATATGTTGAACAGAGGTCATAAATGAAAATAAGACATCAAAAACAAGGCAACAAGAACCAAATCCAGTAAGTTTGAATTAAATTTCATTGTGACCGAGTAGCAATTTTCTTAAAAGAAGTCACATTGCCTTTTTAATTAATGTCTGATTGGGATTTCATTGCTTTTGGAAACTTGTTCTGGCTTCACAAAAATCTTTTCTCAGAGAATCTCAAAAATCTCCAAGTAATGAGTTTTTATGCCAAGCATTCAATTTTGTCTTTTTTTCAGATAATAACAAGAGTGATGGCAATGCAAGGCTGTAGAATTGTGGTTTACTGAAACTGGTAAGGGAAGATATAATAATTAAACTTACATTATTGAAAGGTAGTGAAGATGATGCATCCTATGCTATCATCCTGAAATAAAAACCAGTGCAAGAAAACATGGATGCACAGAAATTTGGTACTGGTTCTGGCAATGAGTGAATTGTCACCTGCATATTACACACCATGGAATGTTGTGAACAAGTGCTCTGTGCCAAATAGTAACAAATTTCCTGGTTAACTGAAGCCAGAGAATTAAGGTATTTTGTATTTGTCCCTGAGAAGATAATAAAGGAAAGCACCATAGTATCCCAGAAATATTATCACAAATCATTTCTGCAGCTCCAAACTAGAATTGAAGTATATGAATGCAACAAGAGAAACAAGTATGCACCAATGAATCATAAGAACCTTCCACTCCCATGAGCAATAAGTATGGTATCAATAAATGTCTGATTTCCAAATCTAAAACCATCAAAGATCAAAGCCAGGAAGTTGAAATTCAATCTCACCCATGATTTCTTTTGTCAGTTTAAATTCATATGGTGACATGCTCCGAGAAACAACTTTTACCCAGGAATCTTCATCATCTTGGTCAAGTTTTTGGCATGTTGCTCGCAGATTCATTGCTCTTATGATTATGATAATTGGGGTTCAGCACAATCATATATGTGAATGAAAGAAGAGAAATCCACACCAACTTTCTGATGGTGGCAAAATTCCCAAAAGAGCAAATGCAATGAAAAAGTATGTAAGCAATCGGCTTAGAGTAATAAGATAAAAAAACTAATTTAAACATTATTGTGGGGGATATGATCCTATTTTCACCTCTCCAAATGTTAAATTGAATTGAGCAGTTCATAAAAAAGAAACTACCATATAGCATTTGTACTATTTCATCTGTTTGTCTAGGACTAGGACATTCACATTTGCTTTCCCCAAACAAAAACACATCCTTTTCTCAGACAATCAAACCTGATGATAGAACCAAATTTTAAAGTGACAAAGTGAACCAACATTAATAGCATTGAGAAAGAAAGTAGAATACTGAAACAAAAAATTAACCACCTTTAATGCATGCATGTGGTATCTTTTAGATTTTCACACTGCCACAAGCACTACAATCTTAGATCTAATTAAAAAGGTAAATAAAAATGATTTGGATGCCTGGAATAATTTTGTATTGTATTGTATTTGTGCATTACTATCATTAAGGTTTGTATTGGTTAGGACAAAGAGAAAACTTGAGACTGTATGCACTGGTGTACTTGCTCCAAAGTTCTCCAAATTAATTCAGGAGTCACACTTTTTTTCACTTCAGTTTTCTTTTTAAATACTTTTGGGCATTGTTGATATGTTGGAAAAAAGCTTTTGCCTCATCATTTGACATATTTGTGTCTTCTGGGTTATGTTTATCTGGATGAAATTTTCTGGCCAATATTCTGTAGCAAGATTTAACTTCTGTCCAAGTAGCACCATAACCAAGCCCAAAAATTTTCAAAGAATCAAACATATTTTTTCCAACTTCATCAGGGTTATTCAGGGTTATTGTGGTTGTGGTTTGGTGGTGTTGAGGGTTTATTGTTGGTGGTGTGGTTGGTGGTGAGGATTGTTTTGAAGGAGGAGTATTTGGAGTTTCTGAGGAGTTGTTTTGTGGTGGTGTTTGTGGGTTATCAAATCCTCTTTTTTTCCTCTCTTTTCTTGGGGGTGTTTTGATAGGGGACCTCTGTTTCTTGGTGTTTCTGGTGTTCCTTCTAGGATTCCTGCAAGGCATGTTTCTTGTAAATGCTGGGGTTGGTCTGTCTGGGATCTCATTTTTCTTTGGGTTTCTCAAATGGTTGATTATTGCATTCCAATAGGTTTCATCTAAGGCGTCAAAGTACCAATTTTTTAGGGATCCGTTTGAGTCAATGTCCACTTCATTTATCTCAGAATATAGGAGTTTCAGGTTTCTCACAATGACTCGTCTGTGACAAGTCAAAGGTCTGCCTTTTTTCCTTCTGCCAAAGCCCCATGCAGTCAAGAGCATTCTTGGAGGGTGATTCACTTTTGCTCTTATCACCTTTCCAACAAATGAAAGTTGTCGTGTGGCTATTAGAGTTTCTATGCTGGGCATGTTATAGAATTGTCTTTGAATTGTTTTGTTGGCAATTCTTTTCCCCTTTAACTTGTGAAATTGTAATGTTCAAAATTCTTCTGATACTTTTGTGTAAAAAAGCTTCAAGTTTGTTGAGTAGATCTTTCCACAGGGCCAAAGATTTGCATCCCCACAATGCCAAATTGATAGGGATTTCCATAAAAATTAGATACTTTGAGTATCCATCAACGTATTTGTTGTTCCAAAATTTTTTAGTGCGCCCATAGCTTTATTGGCTTGTGCTATTCTCTTTTTGACATCCAAATCATCTTTCAGATTGTACGAGATGTACGATCCGAGATACTTAAAAAATTCTGTGAATGAAACAAATCCGTCCTCTACAGTAATGTTGTTTGTCTCAGGTGAATTGTCGTATATTTCATCGGCATTCATGTCTTCATTGGGGTTGATCTGAGATAAAATTTTGTCATTGTTGAAAGTGATGGAGTTCAAGGAATTTTTCCTCTTAAAAAAGCTTGACTGTGGGAAAAAGATGCACTCTGTTTTGGATTCTATCTTTTTGCCATTTTTGTGCTTTCCAATATGCATCTCAAGCCCAAATCTAGAGAAGTGTTTGCATATCACCAATATGCCTTTCTCTAATTGGGCTCTTGATTTGAATGCAAAAGCACCATTGTCCACATACAGGATTTGGATGATTTTGAAAATTGTGTTCGATTTTACAATCTCATTTATTTCCTCTTTGTCTGTTTGCTTGCTTGGGATCCTCTGGGAAACAAGGCAGCCTTTTTTGAACTCATTGTTGTTGACTTTGTTCAAAACTATGCTGCTTAATCCTTTGGTATCCCAAATAGCTTCCAACGACTCTGCAAATGCAGTAATTAAAAACAGAAATAAAACAGGAGACACATTATCTCCTTCTCTTACGCCTATGCCTTGGGAAATTTCTTTTACGCACTTCCCTATTTTCAAAAACAACTTTTAAGTTTGAGTACATTTTTTTGATAGCAGCACAAAATTTTGGTTGAGCTCCATACTTCTCCAAAATTTTGGTAAGAAGGTCATGATTAGCTGTGTCAAACGCTTTTACCAAGTCAACGAACGCAACAAATGTTGGTTGATCAAGCTTGTGGAAGATTTGCAAACGAGATTTTAACACAAAAATGCCATCCCTACACCCCATGTTTGGAGTTCCACTAAACTGATATTTGGTTCCGTGTAGGTCAAGGATTTTAAAACATTGTTGATTCATGATGCAACTAAATATTTTGGACATAATGTCCATCAGATTTACGCCTCACCACATGTTTGGGTTGCTCAAGTCACCTTTTTTTGGTACTGACACACATTGGCCACTGTGCCATTCTTTAATATCACTTTTTTCCTCAAAAAAATCTGTAATGAAATCGAAAACATAACTTAAACCTTCATCATCTAAGGCTTTAAAGGCATTGGGAGGTATGCCATTCAAGCCGAGTGCCTTGTTGTTCTTTAAGCTTTTCACAGCTTGAATGAATTCATCCCATGAAATGGGATTGTCAATAAATGACAATACTTCTTGTTGTTTGATTAGGACTAGCACACTATGGCTGACTTGACGGTGGTTGTGCAAATGAAAAATGTCAGAAATTACAGGCTGCTTTGTTAATTTTGGGAGCTGCAGATACTGACTGACGCTTTGCATCAAGGATTGAATATGATCAACAAGATGAAGCTTTAAATGATGATTTCTTTGTTGAATTTTGCAAAGTTAACCCTGCTGTTTCATTTGATTATGCTAAGGTAAACTCTCAAAAGAAAGACAGAACAGAGATCAATTGTCATGGCTCTGAGAAAATGAAAGTCTACAAGAATGAACCTGTGCTTGACACCATTTTGTACAAATAGTCATTCACAGACCAAGTAAAGAAAAAGCATCATGTCCTGGTCTGTAAGACTTTCAAAAAGAGACTAAAGTCTACTGACATTGCTTGAAGAATTCATGCTGTCTGAACAATTGGTGCCTATTTCAATGGAAATATCAGAAAGGACAGGCCCTAACAAACATTGTTGATAAAAATAAACTGCGCTAAGAAGGTGTATGTTTCTTGTAAGCTTGATTAGTTGATAAAGAGAGCAGTACTTCAAAAGACAAACATGTGATGACGAAAACCATGAACAGTGCCTCTATCAACAAGGGCTTGCATGGGAGACAAGTCCTTTTGCCTCAGGCAGTGATGGAGGATGAAGTGTATTGTTGTATGAAACAACTATGGAAGACAGGGGTAGGAGCTTCAAGAAAACTGTTGTTTCACATGTTGTTTGAGATGTTGATCTGTTGTTTTGTGGTGGTCCAGATGAAGAAGACTATATGGTGGAGTTGAAGAAGTGTTTTTATTTTGGTTTCAGCGGGAGATAAGTACAATCCAACCAACAGAAAGATACTTAGCAAGTGTTGTCCAAATGCTTCCAAATCTGTGAAAAAACTAAAGCAACTGCAGGAGAGAGTATCAGCAAGGCAGGTGCCTCTGATGGTGGGAGGAAATTTGCCTGCTAGAGTAATGGACTCAAAATTTTGCAAAGACTGATGAAGCTCCAACTTGGTTTGAGCCCACGGGCAGCACTACACGTGGTAAGTGAAATAGCTGTTGTAGGATCCTCTGCAAGACTGGTGACAAAGAGAATGAGAGATTCACCACAATACTGGGGCTGACAAAGGATGGGTAGAAATTGATCCTGTTCATGATTTTCAATGGTACGAGAATGATAAGTTACTTTCTATTTTCTTTGAACTTTGACTCATTTCTTATTTGACTCTGATGCAGGTACCATGGTCCCACCTGGTAAGAAATATGGACATAGAGGTACTTTAAATTATAAGATCAGGAATAACATACTGGAGACAGATAGGGAGCACCTTACCCATCAAGGGATAAATGCTACATTGAAGTTAGTCCCACAGCTAACTTAAGTGGTCCTTTAGCTAAGCTTTGCATTTTGAATTTTTTTCTACCAGGAGTGGACAGTGGACATCACAGATAAAAATAACTTTCAGGATAGAGTTGCCCTTTTGTGTGATGACTTTAAGTGCAATAGCAGAAATATTAAAAAAATAAACTCAAGACCCTTGCAGAGAGGATGATTTTGATTTTCTTGTCATCCCTGGTAGATTCATATCTGTTATCTACACAACCTCTTGATAGGGTGATCAACAAGGTGTTAAAGAGATATCTTTGTGATTTTTTTGGTCCGAGGATGGAGTAGAGTAATACCTTGTCGTATGAATCAATAATATCTTTATTTTCTCCCCAGCTGGTGGTTGGCTTTTGAGATTTGAACATAAAAATA
>JALLOT010004236.1:0-10480 GCA_036939595.1 Thalassiosira livingstoniorum | reverse complement strand
CACATTTTCGTACCTTCACCTACGCAAAATCGCCCAGATTATTTATTCACTAAAAAGCTCATAAATTAATCAGAACGTTTCTAAGCACATCTTTGCTATCTCACTAGTATTTGTCTCAACAGATTTATCTGGACTAAAAAATTACCCATTTTCTTATCAGGGCTCTGTGTTTTTCTTTGGTCTTCAAAGATGACTTTTACACAGCTTTCACAATTTTTTGTAGTTCAAGTTTTTCATTTCAAAACAGCCCTGATTTTTCCTGTATTGTACTTACCGAGCGGTAATGAGAGAATCAAATCCAAGTTTTTAAAACACACAAAAAAGAAATTTCTATGAACTCATGCTCATGAGTATTTGTATTTTTACACATTATTATTTACAAATTATGATTTGATTGTAAGAACACACTAATATTTTTCATTGAATGGTGACCAAAGAATGCAAGATCATAAGACAAAGGTCAGAAGATCTAAGTCCTACTATGGTAGGACTTAGTTTGTTTTTAGCATTTAGCGTAGTGACATCATACCTATGTTGCAGTATTGTAGCTACTCCTCTAGAGATACCTACCGCTGAGAGCAATGTTTGGTACCTCAATAGTAATCTAGTAGCTCCTAGTATTAGTATTAAATTGGTATTAATTTTTGATGCACTAGAACATTATAGCTATTTTTTACTAGCAAATTCACTCTAGTCAAATTATAATGGGTTCTATTTCTTTCATCTTACCATGGATACTACTTTTTATTTTAGCACAAAATCCACTTTTGCTCTGCTGCCTACCCCCGAGAGTATGCTGTAGTCTCAGTAGCATTAAACACCATATTACTCATAGTAACTTAGTAGTTCCGAATTGGAGGTGGTACTTTCACCATCCTACGATCCACTAACATCCTTGACCATCAGCTCTATTGTGGGCTTTTTTATATTGCAAGTTGCATCCAATGGTCACTAGCTCAAATTACTCCATGATTATGAAAGACAAGATCCATTGTACATTTAAAGCTAGTTTGACAGACTATATCATTGTTGTCATTGGTACACAAACGATACGACATCAGGATTCAGAAACTTTATTACTTGGAACCTGGTGTTCACAGTTCACATTTCAATGTACCTTATTGTTCCTTACAACCTGGAAAAATCCTTTAAATATCTGGTTTCCTTACAATTACAAGTTACATGTGAATGCATCTGGGGATGTACTGCACTCTATAACAATGTCTCTGATTTTGTGTGTGTTCATCCCATGAGCAATTTTACCAACAAGTACACTTTGATTGCTAAATTAACATTTAAAAGTTGTTGTCTTATCTATCTGACCAAGCAGCAGAGCATTATTGTGCCAACAACAGTTAATTTGTAAACAACATTTTTCTATAAAAAAGGATCAAAAGATTGCTCTCTGCAGCATGTGAACTTGTCAGAAAAAATATATCATCAAAAGCCAATACAGGATTCTAAACATTGGTTCTTAAAGACTGCTCTTTCATGAAATTTTCTATGCTTTCTAAAATTGGTGAGTTGTTCATGTCTTTTGAAATGAAGGACTACGTGTAGGGTCATCCTAGCCAAAAAGTACTAGTTATCCGATCTGTATGTTTAAAGGGAACTGAATATGGTTGAATATACTCATTTTGATGCTCTCAATGAGCTGATCATGAATATGTTGTGGTCTTAATTTTGTTTTGTTTGGAAAATTTACATGCAAGTGGAACAAACCTCTCCTAAAAATCTTAAATTTGACCCAAAAATCATGAAAAAGTGCATGTAAAGGTGAGATGAAAGATTTTTCACATTAAGGTCAACATTAATTTACAATGTACTGTTTAAGAAATACTCAAAAATGTGCTTATGACACCACTAATACCAATATATATGCAAATCAGATATCCTGGCTAGGGTATCCCTACATGTAGCTGAAGGCAGTCACTGAATATCACAATTCATTGCAGCTTGATTCAGAATTCAAAAGGAAGTAGACCAGAGTCAAAACTTCTCAACACTTCTGTTTCTGATGTCACTTTTAAATCCTATCATAATTTGTTTTGTCCTGGTCCTGGTTATCTCCTGGATTTCCAAGTACTGTCTGATGGTAGTACAGTTCAATCCTTGTGGGATCCCCACTTATGGATTGGTGCTTATATTGTACATTCCCCTTTCCATGCAGGGAACATAGCCCTAGTTTTTGTTCCTTGAACAGTTTGCATGTCTCCAGAGTTTCATGTTGTCTTTGATAAAGTTTTTTCATTGTGCCCCATATGGAAGCTGGGATGGAACCACCTAACTGGGCTGGCCTTGTAAAATATGACTCTGAGCTTGCCACACCTGAGAATTATGTCTTAGCCAAAAATAATGACTGACCCCGATGCCCAAAGGTAGTGGTTATTTGGATCATTTGCCATGCACGGGTCTAATCACATATCTATTTAGTGTTATTCCTGAACAGTCTCATGATGGACCTTCACAGGCATCACCTTCCCTTCCCTTAGCCTTAGGATCCTAGCTACAATATACCAAAGAAGGAAGTATGCACTCACTGTCACTGTATTTTACACTCAATGGAAAGAATGCTGCAGATAATTCTTCTTCAAAATTTCTGACGACTAATGCTGGAGCCTGAATTGTATCAAATTAAGCATTTCATTTGGTTTGACCAATATAAAGGACAATTTGCAATTTGAACAATGGTTCTCCAAACATCAAGCTTGCGCCTTGGATTAACTTTGTATGAGGCTGGCTTGTGTCATTCTCCTTGCCTGAAAGAGTTGGCAAAGAACAAAAAACAACAGCTTACAGGAAAATCACATTGGTTGTTTCATACACAAGTCAAATATGCAGTGACTCTTTTGACTCTTATTTGTACTGTTGGTGTGACTTTACCATGCCTTAGCACAGTTATTCTCCAAATCCCAGCTTCACTTGGAATCAGGAGATATTTTTTGTACACTTTGCACAGATGTATCATACCAACACCGGGCAAGTCAAAAGGGCTTGAATGTTATGTTGATGTCCACTTTTCCCAAGGATGGACACAAGTTGATGCAGATGGTGATTTGAAAATGTTGTTACGTTGCAACTTTGTATGTCTTCATGTATGCAGGGTGCCCCATTTTCTGGCTTAGCAAACTACAAACTGAAATTGCCGTTATCATGGCTGAAGCAAAATATATAGTTCTATTGCAAGCACTAAAAGAAGTGTTGCCTCTATTGACCATGGTGGAAGAAGCCTATGAAGTCTTTCCTATCTCATTCAGGCAGCCGGGCTTTGTCTGCAGAGTGCATGAAGATAATCAGTCATGCATGAAAATGGCTAAACCTCAAAAGTTGATGCCACACACGAAGCGCATTGCTAACAAGTACCATCACTTTTGTTCACATTTCAAGTCAGGAAGGATTCACATTCAATATTGCAGGACTGATCTGCAAAAGGCGGAGATCCTCAGCATGCCACTCAGCAATGGTGCTTTCTTCCGTTTGAGATTCATGCTGCTTGGTTGGTGGTTCTTTTGTCCCAATTGTCTGCCATGAGGGAATGTGAGAATGCCTAGCAGATACTATTCTGTTATTTCTTATTTACTTTTCTTTATGGCAGAATAATGATACTAACTGCCTACATGTAATGCTACTCTTATTTCTTGAAATTGGTCATACAATGGCCAACTTCCCCCTCTAATTTCCTATTGTCCTCGTCTAATTGTTCACCTACATATTTCCGCGTGAACTTGCATCGTTGTGAGTCCCTTTATTACAAACATTAGAGAGTACCTTTACTAATCAAAATAAAAGATTTTTTTATTAATTGTCGAGATTATTTTACCTACAAGAGGGCTCTGCATTTTTGTGCAAGCCTACAGATCTGCCATCAATACTGCTCTAGCTCCTCTATCAGTTTCGCCAGCTCTTTTCTTCGACGTTTAATATCTTCGGATGTAATTTTACCACTCGTTCGGTCTTCTTCGACCTCATTTTCTGCCGCTTCCATCAGACTTTGCACTCGATCTCTATCGGCGTTCACGGAGTTGTAATCTTGTTCATAATCCGCTCTCCATCCAAATCCCTCATCTTTTGGGCTTGTAGACTTCACTTGCTGTTTCCTCCTACTAGACTCCACCATGGATTCCCCCCTCTTTGGTGGGAAATATTGCCCCTGATTCATCCCCTTGTCGAAAAGAGATTTCCCATCACGTTCCAGCATTGAATCGTAAGGTTGATTTACTGAACTTCTGTCTCGGCCGTCAAAGCCCCACCCAGGGCGGTAAAAAGGTCTTTCTGTGACACTGGTGCCGAGTCCTTGGCTGTCATGTTCCAGCAAGGATTGTACGTATGGTCTTTTCTTCATTTGGTTCTCGATCAAACTTTTTCCTTGCTGTCCCCAACGCGGATCATGACGTACTCCGTTGCTATTCAAATCTGGTACAGGCTTCTTGACCCGCACTGATTTATCATTTGAATAATCTCCTATATTACGGCCCAAGTCGAACCTATCAGAAAATAGAGTAGGCTCATCATCAAAATATGGAGACCGAATTTTGTCCCTACTATCCCGGGTTGCTCCATATATTTTCCTCTCCCTCCTTTGCTTGGTTCTTTTGGTTCTAGATCCTGACGAGCCTCTTCTTTCAGAATAAAGAGGAATTTTGCGAGATGGAGTTTCCATCGAGTCATTGCCATCATCGTCATCGCCAACAAAACGGTCAAAGTAAATATCGTCATCAAATACTGAATCGTCAGGATGCTGGTCGAACCAAGAAAGTTCATCAACAAAATCTTCATCATGATCGTAACGAGAAGTGTCAATGGCTGATTTCCGTTCTCCGCCAAATTTTTTCACTCGAACCATCCGAGTACCCGTTCTGCCCCCAGATCGAGAAGAACTTTCAATGTCGGTTTGAAAATAATGCGAATCGGGACGCGAAGGAGGCGCCGTCAGTGCGTCACTAATTTCATTGATTCTATCAAAATTCTCCAGCTCGGATTTATCATCAAGAATATCTTCCAGCTCCAATTTGATTCTATTGACGATGTCAACATCTTCAATTACCCCAGATTCAGAGAATGGAACATCGAAAAAGGTTGGTTCCTGGGCATCAAGAGAAGGAGAGTCACGATTTGATACTGTCTTTTTCCTGTCACCTTTTGAGAACATGTTGGTTCTAGGAAAATTATTGGGGTCGAAAATTGAATTTCTTTTACTTGGCGCTCGTTTAGAATCCTTGCTAGAAAAATAGTTTCTATCCTTGAACTCAAAAGGAATTGTACCATAGTCACTTGTATTATTTGCCATTGGCTCATAGTTGTAGTTTGGCTAGAGACGAAAGTGAGAGAAGAGAGGACGAATACCATGAAGGCGAATTTGACAATTCGGAGNGCCTAGTTTTTCCGCTCCACTCGTCAGCTGCAAATGCCTTTGGCTCTGCTGGTCGGAAATTCTGATTAGAAGAAAATGTGTTATCTCTCACTGGTTCCTCTTGTGTCATAGCTGGTGATCTCGCATTCCACGATGATGTTCTACCCGATGAAAGTTCTTGATCCGAGTAAGCACCCGATGAAACTTTTCTGTAAGAATCATCCCATTGATTTGAAGGCCAATTATTTGATGGCGCTGATCCAAAAATGGACTGACCGGGTTCATCCCATTCACCACTTGCATCCTCAAAAGACCCGTTATCATAGCGAACATCTTCAAAATTAAAGTCGTCTGAGTTTTGCCAACCATTTCGTCCCGTAGATGGCGACTGCCTCTGCTCGGTTTCTCGAGCGTTGGAATCATTGGCAAATTGTGTTAATGTTGGCGGGGCAGGCAAAGGTGCTGTAGTTTGAAACGGAGTTGAAATTGGCATCGATTTCTTTCTGGTTGGAGGTGGCGATGCAAAGGCTGCTGTAGGCGATGACGACATTTGAGAAAAATTTTGATGAGATTTTGATGATGATTTTGAAGAGGCATCAGATGCAGCAGAGGCAAGAAATGATAATGTATTAGGCAGTGGTGCAGGAGGAGGTGCCAGGGGGGAAGATGCAGAAGGTGTTCTTTGTCTTCTCGTCCTTATTTCTGGCGATAACGGAAGTACTTTTGAATTTAGTGATTGGGACTCATTAGAGTAGCCTGCGTTGACATTCGACGCAAGTTCTGACAATATGGAAGGTGGTGGTGGTGGTAACGAAGTTTGAGGAATCGATGGTTTTGCCTGCAGCTGCTGTGGTCGCGATTGGGGAAGTGACCAGTAATCATGGTCGGGTGAATCCATGACTGATGGGTTCATTTGAGGGAATGAGTATTGATACTGATTTCTGTCTTCGCCATTTGCATTCAATGTTGAAGCAAGGGTTGACAAAGTCGAAGCTGGGGGTGGAGGAAGAGATGGAGAGGGTGAAAGTGGCGAAGGGACGTTTGGCGCCTTTGATGCTTGAGACTGCTTTGTAACCCACGGCTGTGTTGGAGAAAAAGAATTTGATTCTCGTGGCGAGAAAGAATCCCATGGCTGTTGTGCAGAAAAAGAAGTTGCGCCTGGTGGTGCCATTGCCGAAAATGTCTCAGGAGGAATAAAAGATGGCATGTTATTTCCGTTTGTGACAGATGAAGCTATGTTAGACATTGTAGAGGGGGTTTGGAACATTCGCGATGAGGGTGCGTCCATTTTAGGGTTCCTTGATGTGAATTGTGGCGACGGAATTGGTGCTGACATGGATGAGAATTGCATCAAGTTATCATCAGCAAATTGCATTCCATTCACATCAGTAAATTGCATCCCATTTTCATCAGCAAATTGCATTCCATTCACATCTGCGAATTGTATCCCGTTTACATCTGCGAATTGCATCTCGTTTGCATCAAAATCATTTGTCATCATTAGCTGCCAAAGAAGGGTAAGGAGAAATAAAAACAAAGGTGAAATGCAATCTAAACTTCTAAACTCGTCCCAACCTATTTAAATAGTCGAGTTGTGATGGTTAAATATCCATGACTCCTCACCTGTTCAAAATTTAACCAATCCCCATTTCCGATCCTCCTCCTCCAATCTCCGCCCAAAAGATTCTTCCCAGCCTCGATACCACCCCCGAAAACTACTCCGATAACTGCCAATAATAAAATTAACATCGTTGAGGAATAAGTAGTTCCCAAGTGCATGGGAATGAGTGACAAAATGAAAGAAAAAGAATCTGTAGCAGCAGTGTAGATGTAATGCATGGACTGGGAGAAAACATCCATCATCTTTCCTGAAAAGTCATCTTGTGTGAGAGCCATAGACAGTTTGGGTTGAAAAAGTACTGGCTGAGCAGTAACGAAGAAAAGCATCTTGATGAATTTTCCCATGTTAGGAAGGCCTGTTGCTGCCAAAGGAATCTTCATCTTTTCCTTCAATGTTGGTTCTGGTAAAAGATTTGGATCGACTTCTTCTTTACTTTGGCTTGCAGCCAGATCTGTGACGCCAATTGATACTTCATCAGGAAATAAATTCGCATGCAAATGACGACGGTACAATAAAGTTGTTGCATCACAGTCCTCGTCGTCGTCTTCGAGCAGCATTTCCTTAAATGAAAGCAGAGCTGCGCACAATGATTCGGAAAGAATCCGCTCATTTTCTTCTTGTGTTGCGAGAGGCACCGCCATAGTTGAGAACAAAGCAGTGCGAGGTTTCACAGTAACATGTCTATGAGAATGTTGTGATGAGCCGATCAGTAATTTATCAACATTTCTAACATTGCAGCGGGTTGCTTGCTGCGACGATGGATGATGAAAAGAAAGGGTTGGAGTTGATGTTTCCAATCCATGACAACGTCGATACCCTGGCATCGACAACGGCGATTGCACTTGCAATGCCTCGACACGAGCCGGCAATAAACCTACCCCGTGAAGGAACAATATTTGGAGAACCATTCTTTCCTTCATGTTCGAGAGGTCTTTGTTGAATGCTTCCAATCCCAATCAAACTATTCAACAACTTTTCTGCTGGAAAAAATTGGCCAGTGGCGAAGAAATCACCTGTGAAGCTGTATGGTAGACGGAGGGGGCAGAGCTAGCTATGGGTCAACAAGAAATAGAACAATATTGTACAGTTGCATTGGTGATGATGGCATGTAGTAGTGATGATGGCATCTAAATTTTTGTGGTGATAGATGGCTCCGTTAGGAAGTTGGAATGAAGAATGAAGCGTTGATTTTTTGTTGTGTCAATTTTCTCATTCGTTGACAACTTTGACAAACGTCACCCAAAATCACGAATTGATGTCTTGCGTCTTGCGTCACATTGCCTGGTGTCATTCTCAATAGAGCAGTGTATTGTAAAGAGGAGCAAAAATAAGTAGAAAAAAAAATCCTGCAAAATGGAATGTTTTGAATTTCACCAATAAATTATTGTACTTAGGCACCAATAGGAGTCAACAAGCAATTGCAATAACAGACACCCTCACCTATGGACATCACATTGCTGGACTGCCTTGACTCACCAACGGTAAATGAGTTACACTGACTTCCCATCCTAAAAGCACCACTAAAATATGAAGTGCTGTCTCTTTCAACTCATTGCAATAGCCATCCCCAAATATTCCTATCAAAGCAGGCTGCACTGTGCAATGGTTGGTCCAACCTCCATATCATCCTTTGCTTTCACTAGATCCTCAGTGGCAAATGTTTCTATAGATGCTACTATTACCATCGCAACATCCAAATACTTGCTATGGGAGGGATTTCCAACTGGCAAACTTAAAAGACAGTATTATGGCTGCAGTGGATCCAATTTTCCATCCCTTTCACACCTTCCACTTTGACTGAAAATCCCAAAATGACTGGGTTTGAAGTCTTGCTGTCAATTAATGGTGTTTGTTTGCTGTGATAAACAAAAAGTAACAACAGAAGCTAGAATAGAGAGTTGGGTAAGAGTTTGATGTGCCAGTTCCAAGACAATAAATCAAAGGGGGTAGTATGGCTGTTGTGCCATGCGGATACAAAGCATGCAACTTCTGGTTTGATTGATACTGCTGTGATAAGGATTACAAATACAATGTTAGAATGGTTCAGTGTTTTCAAGTGTTGAGGTTTGAAATTATTGATGGGGGGCTAGGAGCACAGTGTCAAAATTGTGTTTAGGTAATGATCTAGATATGATGCTCTGGTAGTGTTGGATCCTTGAATGAATTATGTTTATTTTGTGTGATTCCCCCCCTCCTTGTTCCCCATTGCAAAGAATTGGAAGATCCTGTATGATGTGTTTGATTGGGGGTTTGTTTGATCATACTTTTGATATCATCTAAGACAGATGCATTTTGGCAACATGCATGATGTGAAATGTCACAACCATTATTTGGAGTTTGATACATTCTTTGTTGACAATGCTATGATTTGATTGGAATGCATTAGATTGGTTCATTGATGTTTTTTCATTACAAAGGATGGTTTTGCATCTGATAGGTTGTTGCAAGAATCAGTCCAGGGCATGAGATCTAGCTTTGAATACTATCACCACAGGTCATGACTTCGGCTTTGTGTGACAATGGCTGAGTACTATTTTGTGAGGCAGTGCGCAAGAACTTTGTTTTGAATTTCCTTTCTATCACGGTGGGAAATATCTTCAATGGTGAGAATCATGTGTCCTGCTGCAGTGGTTAAGGAATCTTTTTTGTGCAACAGCAGGCAAATTGTTGCAAAAATTGGTAAGGGGTGTGATATCTAGTTGTAGGAAGCATTGTTTTTGTCAATGACAGCAGTCTTAGTAATTACATCAATAGGTAAGATTGCAGCAATTGATTACTTTGGTTGGTGGGCTCTCCTCTTTGAACTTAGGAACTGGGCAATTACATTCAGCATCAGGTTTACAGACTTTTATTTGTTCTGTAAAAGGTGGGAATTTTGTTTTGTGCAGTGAATCAGGTGGGAACTGTGGTTGGCAAGAACCTTATTCTGTTCAGCGGATGACAATGACTTTGTTTTGTGCAGTGGCAGACAATGATTTTGTTTTTTGCAGTGGATGAAAAAGGCTTTGTTTTGGGATGAAGCTGACAAGGATTTTTTTGTGTGGTGGCTGACAAGGACTTTGTTTTGTCTTTGGACACTATTGCAGTGGGTGATGACTTTAATTTAATGCTGCAGCAAGGCAGTAGGCAAGGACTTTTTTTGAATTTGCTTTCTACTGCAGCAGGTGATGTCTTCGTATTTGTAGGCAGCAGACAAGTAAAAATTTGATATTGTCTGGGAGTGAATAAAGACTACGTTTTGTCCAACAGCAGGTGGAGACTATGTTTTGTGACAGCAAAGGAGGACTCTAATGTATTTGGCAGTGGTCAAGCTCTGTGTTTTGTGTGGAAATGTTGATGTTTTGACCTTTTGACAGCAGAGGTAATCATTTAAGCCATGTACAGCCAGAACACGCTGTGGCTCATAACCTGATTTTTATGTACTCGAGTTTTCGAGATAATCGCCTTAGAAGTTTTCTGGCGATATTTTATACTCCTACCGGCACTGGCTCTCGTCACTCGTCAAGATG
>JALLOT010004235.1:0-10476 GCA_036939595.1 Thalassiosira livingstoniorum | reverse complement strand
TTTTGATTTAGATTTAAATTTCATTCTACATTTTTGGGCATTCATGATTTTTTTGATACTCTAATGAAAGTTTATCAATGAATTATTCATCACCATCAAACAAATCTACAACCTAGTGCTTGAAGTAGGTGCTCTAATTGGTTGAGCTTCTTTATTTGAAAATATTTGAATGGCTTGTTCCATAGTCATTATTATTTGTACTGTGCAAGCATATATTTGACTTCAAAGGCATGTTGCATTTTCAAAAAAGTTAGTAACAAAAAATCATACTCATTTAAATTATGGTGTTGCTTACTTTTATGCTGTTTCTTTGTAGAATATTTTTATGAGACACATACCTAGTACTACTACAATGATGCATTACATTGGTTAGTAAAAAATGAAAACTAAGAAAAATTAAATAATCAAAAACTTACAAAACTATCACATAAACTGCTGTTTTTGAATTTACAATTTCAACATTCAATTTTTACAGTAAAATAGGCACTTGAGTCCACTTTATTTTTATAATTATGAACTTACCAAAAAACATATGATATTACAACAAATCTTATAAAACAAAGACCTACTCAAAAATGGGATATGAATCTGAACACTCTTTGTTTATCTTTGAGTAAATGATACACTTTTTTGTCATCGGTTTATTTTCAAATTGTCAATTATCTTTCTTAATTATTTAATTAGATAATCACTGGTAAATATAATTATTTTGTAAACATGCATTAGGGTTTTACATACTAGTAAAAGTTCACTCCTGCCAATGTAGGAATTGATATTTATATTGATTAAAATAGGTATCACAACTGCCTTAACGCATCAATTGTTTGGCCTAGTAAGGCATAGATGATCAAGAGATGAAGAAAAAATACCAAATATTGAGCATTTAATAAAAATTTTGAATTTAGCCTAAATTTCTTTCACCACCCAGTGTACTACTTAGTGATTGAAATATTTTAAAATGGCACAAAATTGTGGGTTCCATAATTTGGGGGCATAATGCGAAGAAGCTACTTGCTATTTGCTATTTGTACTTGGAAGATTGGTCTCTTTCTTTTTGCATTCGCTAAAATCCTTCCCATTCTTCAGATTTAAGCCCCCCACCATCTACTTGATCTGTTTTTGAGGCGGGATGTACTTACAGTGCATGAAAGAACATATCTTCTATGAACTTTTTGTGGTATTCAGAAGAAACCAATTTTATTGATTTTCATTGTCACTAAAACACATCATCATTCTTTCCGTCCTCCCGAGAGCTAAGTACATAGTGTTATTACACGTGGAATCTGCGTGGAATAGAAAATTTCAAACATCATTCACGCCACGACCGGCGACAGAACATCATCATCGCCAAACTACTATTGTACCAGACAATACAGATACAATACCATATCGTAGATACCTTATGATGTAGATACAATAATACCTATTCAAGGGCTCATGGGCAGAACGGTTAGGTTGAGTGAAAGATATGTATGCAAAAAAATGTTTTAAATTTCAGGTAAAATACATTATATAAAAATGATTTACCTATGAATTTTAATAATTTTATTTTGATGGATCTTTTCTCCATCGTGCAAGCAGAGAAGATAATCTCGAATCGAAAGGTAATAAATAGCCAACTTACCTTGCTACAATACTACTTACTATGGTACTTTCGTAAGTAAGAAGCAGGAAAGAAGCTAGCCTCATCATCGCATCATTATTACACTCCATTTTATTGGCAGGCAATGGCCATGCACCAACCTCCGCCAACCTCCACCACCCATTAAATTCCACGCCTACCACAAAAGACAACCGAAGAAACACAACACCCCCCAACCCTTGACCCAACTCGAAAACAAACGCACCAATAACTAGTCCAAGATGAGAATAACCCCCCTCTCCTACCTCGCTGCCCTCCTCTCCTCACCATTAGGTCTGACCGTCACCCCAACCACAGTGGTCGCTGCCGATGAAGCCACCGATGGCGACGCCTCCTCCTCCTCCTCCTCCAGCAGCAGTGGCAGCGGCGGTGGAACCAAAGACTCAATAACCAAAGCCACCGGCCCCCCACCCTTCTTCCTCCAAGATGCCAGCGACTCACTGTGCCTTTCCGGAGAGGAGTTCAAGCGGTGCAGCATCGACACGTTGTTTTTCGTGGTGGGGAGTCCGGGGAGTTATCAGATTCATAAACGGGTGGCGGATGGTGAGTCATTGTGAGAGATAGTGAGAGATAGTGAGAGATAGTGAGCTGTGTGGGGAGTGTGTTTGATGTACGTGTGAAGTACGCGCGAAGTTCGTGTGAAGTAGGCGTGTAGTTGTGGGTACCATAGTAGTTGGTGGCTGAAATGTCAGTTGGCAATGTTGTGGATGGTCTTGATGTTTGATTTTGATTGGTTCATGGTGGATGGTGGGCTGTAGTACGGACTATGGAACTGAGTCGTGACGACGCGCGGTTGGCGTGGTCCTATTGATAGACTGCCAACATCAAAAGAGAATCCAAGATAATGTTGGTCACCACTGGACTGATGCTGGCGTTGGAGGGTTTGCCATATTCCATCTTGTCTCACCTTCCTGGTGGCTTCTGACAAAATGTCGACCCTTATGGCTGGTTAAGACAAATTTTCTTTCTTGGCTTCATCTATTGGAAGTATTCCGTCACATGAATGGATCATGGCCTTCATTTCAATATGGCGGTGGCATTGATACTAGTGAAAAATGCTTAGAGTACATGTCTTAGGAAGTTAAAGCAAAAGCCAAGCGCCAAGAGCGTCTTTAGACCAAACCTTTGTGGCAAACCTAAACAAACACGAACGACAATGTGTTACATGATAATTCGTTTCATTTTTTGTGAGAATCAACATTGAAACACACGGGCGGGAGTATGGTACAAAAAAGTGCAAGCCCTTCGCAGTTTGGAGGAACATATTGGGTGCTTTGATCGTGTCACTGCGCAAATGTGTTAAGGGACCGTCATTGGGTCGCGGGAATGTAGTGATGGTAGACGGGCTAGTTGAGGTCGTTATGACAATTGATGGACCACAATGGTTTGTGGAATTCGGCACTCTTTATTGTCTGTGGTCAATTACAAATGGTTATTGCCGTGGAGTACAACTCATGGGGAGATAGGCCCTTTCTTGATGCATTGCTGTGCTTGGATCTTTTTTTTTGGAGAACATCGTATCATACTTTTTGTTTGACAAATCACAAATTTTGAATGCAGTGGAACTGGGGTATTTTCACGTTTCATTGCGATTGCTTGTGGGACGTTCATCTTTATGTCTTTGAGGATAGGTTTCTTTGTCGGTCATTAACTTCTCAAGGGCGTATAGATGACGTGCTTTTGTAGCAGACAAGCAATTGGACAATTTTATTTGCCACTTTTGCTCTTTTCAGCTTTCCAATATTTTCAGTGATGATATCAATCGAGCCAAATTAGTTCATTATTGCATTTCTTTTTTTGAAAACATTCTGATCACGTTTTTGCCCGCCTCTTTGACTCATCCTGCTTGAAACAAACCTGATCCATCCAACATGTGGAACCCTCCAACCAATCACCTTGATCCAACGAACCTCACACAAACAAATTCAGGAGAAGACGAAGACCCCGACGGCCTCTGCCTCTCCAAAAAAAACTGCGACAAACTCGACAAAGACACACCTGCCTCCCTCCAAGACATCAAACTCGCCAAATGCACCCACTGCGGCGCCAAAGCATGGAACATCCACGGAGATTCCTCCACGGGATACGTCCTCACCGAATCCAGCTCTGGAGTTCAAATGTGTTTGGTCCGAGGGGCGGGTGCCGACAAAGAGGGCGGGAGCAAGAAAGGGGGTGGAGCCAAAGGAGACGATCGGAAAATTGCCATGCTCGCCCCTTGTGATAGTACCACGCATCCGTACACACCGCTTCAGCTTCAGTTTGCATCGGCTGCGGATATCGAAGCCATGTCGTCTCCGGGAGCTCTTTTGATTGGTGCTGCCTCGGATGGGGATAAGAAATTGGTGCAGAAACTCCTCAAGGAAGGGCACAATGGGGAGAAAATTGATGTGAATGTTCGGGATTGGGATGAGCTGACACCGCTTATTCCGGCGGCGAGTGCGGGGCATATTGAGATTGTCAAACTTCTTCTCAAGGAAGGAGCGGACGTGAATGCCAAGGACAAGGATGGGATTACTGCACTCATGGAAGCTTCGATTATGGGTCATGTCAAAATTGTCGAATTGTTGCTCAAAGAGGGAGCTGAAGTGGATTCTCCCGCCAACAGTGGTGTGACTGCTCTTTGGTTGGCAAGTGGCGAAGGTAGAAGTGATGTAATGAAGGCCTTGTTGAAGAAAGATGCTGATGCCAATAACGCCCGAAGTGATAACATCTCGGCACTCATGACTGCAGCAGTGGGAGGACACGCAGATGCCGTGAAACTATTACTCGACAATGGCGCCGATGCCAGGTTCGAGGATGCCGAAGGTGTAACTCCCCTCATGAACGCAGCTGAAAATGGAACGGCAGCAGTATTGAAATTGTTGGTGGAAAGTTCCTCCGCTAAGAAGGACGAGGATACCAAAGGAAAATACGTCGATTTGGTCAGTCAATCTGGATTCACCGCGCTTATAATTGCTTCAGCTCACGGACACACGGATGCCATTCAATACCTCTTGATTGGTGCCAATGCCGACGTGAATGCCATGCATGAAACCAAAGTCACGCCCCTCATGTATGCAGCTGCCTCGGGTCATGTTGAAGCCATGAAACTGTTACTGGACGCTGGCAAGGTTGATGTAAACGATCTCCATTCCAATGGAGGATCGGCCCTTCTTGAAGCTGCCACAGGAGGAGCAGGGGAAGCAATGAAATTTCTCCTTGAACGAGGTGCTACACCCGACCTTATTGACCTTGATGGAGTCACACCGCTTCATGCCGTTACCTCCAAAGGCGATTATGAAGGAACCGTCGCTTTGATGGAAGCGCTCAAAAAGAAATTGTCCCCCGAGGATCTTCTAGCGCATGTTAATCTCCCTTCGCATTCTGGTGGGACTGCCGTCATGTTCGCTGCTGCAGGAGGTCATCCCAAATGCACTAAACTCATGATTGAATATGGAGCTGATATTAATGCCATTGCAACGGCAACTCCTGACTACCTTGAAAAATTGGCCAAGATGATTGAAGAGGGGACGGTCGATCCAAATCAAGATCCCCATGTTGATGGAGTCACAGCCGTGCATGTTGCAGCCGAAGAGGGACATTTGGAATGTGTCAATATTTTGATTGAGGCTGGAGCCGATGTGACCAAGGTTGACGAAGAGGACAGGACGCCGCTCTACTTGGCCGTGAAGGGAAATTATGGCGAGGTGGCATCAGCCTTGGTCAAGGCGGGCGCAGATCCCGATACACCGTATGTTGATGAAGAGGGAGAACCACACAATTTGCTCATGGACAGCATCATTGTGGAAAATGCTGATTTTGCCATGCTTCTTATTGAGCAGGGGGCAGATTTGTATTACACGGATGATCATCAGGTGACTACTTTATTACAAGCTGCCCATCGCGGCATTGTCAACGTCACCAAATCCCTGTTGGACAAACACGCCACAAATGAAAAAACGCCAGAGAATGAAGGTTGGATCGATGCCCCATCCGATGAAGGCGTCACGCCCCTCCTTGCTGCAGCGTCAGAAGGACACTTGGCCATTCTCCAAATGCTCCTTGCGGCTGCCAAAAATGGAGCCAAGGTAGATGTCAATGCCCATGATAAGGAAGGGACTAACTCTCTCATGGCAGCGGCGGCACGAGGACACCTTGAATGCATCGAAGAATTGCTCAAGACCAAAGAAGTTGATGTCAATGCTCAAAATATGGATGGACACACAGCACTGATGTTTGCATACAATGGGAAGAGCCAGGTAGAGACTCTTTGGGAAAGGTATAGCCAGTTCATCTTAGATGCCAAGTTGGAGAAGGCAGCAGGTGGAAGCGGAGACGAAGAAGGTGATGCCTCTTCATCCGAGGGAGGTGATGCTTCCAAAGAAGATATTGATGATGGAGGCACTGGCCCTCTTATTCAGGAAGCTCTCAAGAATCATACAAATTTGGTCAATCTCTTGTTGAATGCGGGGGCAGATACATCATTGAAAGATAAGGAGGGTCATGTGGCCAAGGATTTTGATTTCCAGCCAGATGCCGCTTTGGATGAGGAAGTTTTGGAGCGGGAGGGCGAAGCAGAGAAGAAAAGGGACGAGAGTCGAAACGAATTGTAACCCTTCTGTGTTTCAAGGAATGATGCCTCTAGAACTTGCAAGTCAAGGTTTCGACCAAATTGAGTGAACTTAGACAAGTATAAAGTCATTGGGTCGCTCATTCTCATTTAAAATTCCACTTGATTTGTTGTTTCAATGTGCAATTGGATATTATTAAAAGCTAAGGTCCCGATAAAATAGAACTCATTGGCTTTTCTAAGGAGATACTTAATTGGTGAATGATCAACTTCAATATGAGTATGTACATATCTGTCTTGAAGCGATACTCAAATACTTCAGGAGTGGGCCATAACAAAAAGCTTAGGTATATTATGCAATCCAAAGAATATTGGCATATGTCTGGTGAAGCTCCGACGTAGGGTATTTGTTTGTGGGAAGAAACCCACCAAACTGCACCCTACCTACTGCACAGAATGTTTCCCCAAAACGATTTTCCTTACAGCAAAAGTGAGAACTACAGCTGAAATTGCATTGAATAGTTGATATTTTCACTACTCTGAAAGGACTAGATTCTTCACAGAGCCTGTTTTGTAGTGGGTGCATCAAAAGGCAAAAAATGACGTTGTCCCCACTCTTGCCTAACAATTCATGTGAAAGGGGGGGAAATGCTCATTTTTGCCATTAGAAACCCCTGTCTCTGGAATGTAGGTTCTGTGACAATGGCAGATTATTTATTATCAAGATAATTCTTCAGTAATAGGTTCATGCATAGAGTTTGAAAAAAAAAACATTTGGCATCCCAATGCCATAACTGATCGAAATTCTGCAACTCACCGGACAGATAACATAGTATAGATAATAAACAATTGGAATTGCATTCTTGCACTTATTTTAGCCGGATTTCTGATTGTTTCCATTTCCCTCACCCCCTTGTTCCTTATTCTTCCCAGTTGGATGCACCACAGTCATGAATTACTCCTCTATAGTACCTTCACAACAGAGAAATCCAATCCACCCCCAAAACATCAATACTCTAAGTACTAATTGGTGGCCAAAGCATTGTTTGAACAGAAGCCGCATCTAATAATTTTCATTGTACTGCCACAATCTTCTTTATATTTAGGCTGGGACCAGAATGACATTGATCTTTGATTTATATCTGCACTGAAGCAACTGACAGCATGCCTTTATTTGATGGTAATTCATAATTCATTCTTAAAAAATTACCTAGCTACTAGAAGTAAAGCAGAACATAGCTTTTGTCTTTCTTTTGCACACAAAAATGCACAGCAACAGCACGGGGCCATAGGGAAAATTTAACTAGTCATCTGGTGGAAAAGCAGGGAATTGATCCAAACCAGATCAACTACCACCTTTGTTATTTGTAGCGCACTGTTTGTTTGTATTTGAGCCCCCGTTCTGAGTTAATGGTTGGTGCAATCCAAATTTTGGATGAGGGAAGGGGAACGCTGGGATTAAGATGTGGAGATCTTCTGATTTCCCTGGGTCCATTCGTAGTAAGTGAATATGAACTAGAGCATGTACGTCTGTGGGAAGAAACTATTCTCAACCGCATAATGAGACAGCGGACCTGCATGCATAGCTGCTACTTGGGCTGCCTCCATCTCAGCAATCCAATATTCTCTATCTGCCAAAGGAGCATATCCTAACTCTTAACTCTAGTAGATCTCTATGATCCTCCAAAAGGTCCATGGGATTGGTCTCAATCAATTCTCTCATGCAGTCAAATATGGCTAATTGTTCAGACTTAGTGCAAAGCCCTTCGATGGTCTGATGAATAACCTGGTTCCTGAAGCACCATTGGGCATGAGTAATTCCTACAACCTTGGAAATGAGAGTAGTTGCCCAACAGCATGGACTACCTCTACACCCTTTTTGTTCTATTAGATCAGACCAAGACTGGTAAAAAAGCTTTGTCAGTTGACCTTCTACGAGGGATATCCAGCGGAGATTGTCCTGGGCCTTAGCTAGTGCACTGTACGGTAAGTCCAATGGAAGGAGTGACATCATTGTTTTCATTACTTTAGCCTCTATGTATGAGGTGAGCATTGTGACAAAGGTCGGAGGAGATTGTGTCTTGCAAAGCCATTCCTTGAGCTCAGAGACTGAGGTGTCAAACATCTCAACTCTGAGTGGCTCTTGGCAGAACAAAATATGGGTTGAACTGAGAAAGGTATCTATTTGTGCCACAACAATGGTTAACCTGTTTTGTTAGCCAGGCAGAGAATGCATCACCATGTGAAGATGTAACATGTCCCAATCCTTCCCAGTCAATATTATGAAAGGCACACAATGAGACAATGTTTTTGTCATGAAACACCCAACGGGAAAATGCTTTGCCCCACTTTGAACTTTGAATACACCAGTTGTTTAATGAAACTTGTGAGTTTCTCCTGGCCAAATTTAATCTGTGAACCTTCAAAGGGAGATGTGCCATTGATAAAGGTGTCGGAGTGGATGACGGTAACAATGGCTTCCTTTGCTATGGTATCACAAAAACAAGTGCACTTTGGTCAGCTGTGAGTTGGGACCAGCGTAGTATTTTGTCTAAGTGACTGCGGACGTAATAAAATGAAGGAGAAGAAGGAAGTGTTGATAGTGTATATTTGAAGGATTATAGAATGTCCGCCTGAGCTTGTTTCTCTTTGAGTGGCCATGACGGGTTGTTTCCATGAGATATCATTGCTTTGTGATCCCTGCCAATTGTCAGTTGATGTTCAGACGGAGCTGTGTTATGGGTGGCTGAATAGAGAATAAGTGTGGCTAAGATAGCCTAACACTTCACCTCTGAAGTTGTCTGCACTAGAGCATCTCTCCACTGCTGATGCAGTACAAATTGAACCAGATCGGGTGTACTCAAGCTCAAGGAATACTGCCCAAGAACAAACCATGGGATCAAGCTTTGGCATATACAAACCATTAGTACCAATGGCCAGTGATCCTTGTTGGATTGCTTGGAGGATCCACGAGCCATCACCGCCCAAGTGTAGGTGATCCCAGAGAGATTGGTTAGGCAGTGAATGAAGGTTGTCCAAAAAGGATTGTGGTGCTGATGAAGGTGGGGGTAATGGTGCAGTGGAGTGAAGGCTGACAGACATGTTCAACAATTCAGTGATGCTAGCCATATGGCTGTCAGGAATGGGTTCTTTGATGGAGACATGCCAAGTGTATTAAATCAGCAATCGCCAATTTGCCAAAACAGCAGAAGGAAAGGTACCAGACATTTATTATGTACCATATTGTCTAATAGAGTAGGTAGCCTACAGCAGTAGGTACCAAGAAGTCACTTTTAAAGTAATATCTAGGTTAACAAGTGTCTTAACCTTTGAACCATGGTAGTCTAGGCATCAAGTGGGGACTCCAGAGGTGTCAAGCTACAACACGATTGTTGTATCCCCACTAGTGCAGAAGAATACAAAAAAGTTCACAGGCTACCTTTTGCTTTTTTCTATTCTTTTGCGCACACAGGGATACAAAAATAATCACAACATTGTCTCATTGTGGTTTTTGGGTCACATGTTTCAAATTCTGCACTTGTACCAGCTGGTACTTGTGCCAAATTCAAAATGTGTGACCCAAAAATTTCTCTGAGACAACAGTGCAATTATCTATAGTAATCATACTGTAAGGAATAAGCATTGCAGTAGTGCATAGAATATTTGTTTGAACTCAATGACAATAGATCTTATGCATGCTTACTGTTGGCTTTGCATCAACTTCAGTGACTTCTGACATGCTGTCATTTATTTGTTCAACTATTAGGTGAAATTTCTGGGATAGAACGTCACATTTTAAGACTGGTATCCACCCAAGAACTGACTTTGCCAATAACCCCATTGAAGTCCAGGCGTACTACTCACTGAATCAATTGAGAGGGCACCCATTTGACTTGCAACACCCCATTTTTTGTCATTTGTGCACTTTGATATTGTTCCAATGGTCTGAGTGAAAATACCAAAAGCTTGTTTATCTACTCTTGAGATCATCTTTGCACTTTTGCAGTATATGTGCAAGATAATATGATGTAGAATCATCACCTTTGCGACCATAATATAAGTAGACACAAAAGTCCGTGCTAGCAATGATATTGCCCAGCTCAAAAGAAGTGGCTTGTAGCAAGTTTGCAAAGAATTACTGCTATTCAAATAGCACAAAAGAAGACTTTCAAAGTGAACTTTCCAAAGAGAAAATTTATTATTGTGTTTGACCTCTTCCAATGATGTCTTCACTACCTTGTCCAGAAAAGTAAAGGCCTCAACAATTTTCTTTGCTCCCTCACCA